>SDVV010001116.1:0-26963 GCA_016164225.1 Gammarus roeselii | reverse complement strand
TGGCACCTCCTTGCGTTGTGTGTGTATTTCCCAATGGGTTTCTCAGACGTGTATATTATCATTTGTTTGGAGTTTTCTATTTGTTGTACGTTACGTCCTTAATCGACATAACTGTGTTGATTGAAGATCTAATTACTCCAGCTTCTTGCCGGGAACTCAGTTTCTTTGGAACACGTCGATATCCGTTGTTATTTCAACCATCATTTTTTTTTTGTTAAAGCAAATCCGTTATTCATTGTGTATTGCTTGCATCCAACCTAGATTTCTTCTGTGGTATGCCCGTTGAAAGTGTCAAGAAACACAGTTCGATCAAAATATCCTTCTGAATGATGATGCACATTTCTATTAAGTCATAACCTTTTTGTGGAGTCAGATCACAATTTTTTCTGCACTGTAGAGGCATTGTCTATCTGACAATTGCCCTGTTATTACCCTACTACAATTGTAATACTTTTGTTATAATTAAATATTGTTTCATTCCAATAGTAATTTTGTGACGAATAAAAAAATGTTAAGTCGCTAAGCGCACATTCTTCGTGTCTATACTTGAATATTCATGTTACATTATGCCGAGGTATACCATCTCATGGTATAATATGTGCAAACAGTTCAGCCATGGGAACAGGCCCAAAAAGCTGCCGGTCAGGTCTTTGCCTCCATTCAGTCACGGCCTCAGCTGCTGCAGCCTCAGTAGCAATTTCCGCTCAAATCCCCACATACCTGTAATGTCATAATTTTTTCCATCGCCGGCATGCCTGGCGAGATCAACCATACAAGCTGTGTACAGTTATGCAATATAATTTTTCCTCATATATCCAGCATCGTTTATTCATGCTAGCCATTCTCATTCAGTCTACAAATACCCATGCTGCTCGTTCATAATTATATAATGATGGATTCAGATAGCTAAATTTGAAACGTTTAATCTGAATAGTTTTTTTGTATTAACGTCAAACAAATCATTCCTTCAGGCAACTGTACCCATGAACATGCAGAGCACTCATTACTGATCATTACGCATCATTTGCGTGTTATCATTTTGTGCCAATTGTACACTGTGTGTACAGCTAAATGACGAGAAGGATCTCGGCAGGAAAAATGTACAGTTAAATGACGAGAAGGATCTCGTCATTTAGCTGTACATTTTTTTTGTCTTACCATGGGACGGTTGCCTTGAGCTTCGACGCTGCCGCCACTGTAGCAACATCGAAAGTTACGTGAGCAGCGAATGCTTAGCACCGCTGGAGGCCGAGTCAAGGAACAAAATTCTCACTCAAGTTAGCAGTGGAACACCAGCAACAGCAGTGGCTGGTCAATCTTCTGTCACCATGGTGCACACCACACGGCGGGTTGCTAACACACAGTAGGTCAGGCCTGTGCCTTGAAGTCAATAGGCCGCCTGGGTAGCCTCGTTCAGCAACCAGGTGTCAGAATCTCATGTCCTTGCAAGCACTCACCTTACAACCAAACCAACTCGGCATCATCGAGCGAGCGTTAAACAAAATTCAAGCGGCATCAAACAATCTATAAAAATGATAGACTATATACTCACTTTGTATCTGATAACCAACTTAGCCAAAATCAATTTCGTTTCCAGGTTCTCATGAATACAATTGCTCTATTACAATCCATTAGAGATGTTGTTGATAGGTATGATCGTAGGAAAGTCACTGTTGCAACTTTTATGGACATAAGCAAAGCCTCCGATTGCGTGAACCAAGAAATTTCGATTGGGAAAATACAGCATTATGGAGTTAGTTTGATTGACAAAAGTTGGATAACAAATTATTTCTTGATAAAAGACGCCTAATGTGTTGGAATAATAACTCATAGTCTAGCAGGACGCTAAATATAAAAATTTCGCAAAGATTGATCCCTGTGCCTTTGCTTTTTCTTAATTTTAATGACATTGTAATCACTAGAGACAGTTTATCATTCGTACGTTTTCAATAAAACCACCGTTTATTCGATCGAAAAAAATCTTAATTCACTAAAATACACTCCTGCTGCTCACCTTTTGTCTCCGATATACCTTCAAAGGCACTCATGCATCTGAGATATTCCTTCAGATTTTCACCTGAGTTAACAGGGAAGTAAGCAGTTATGAACACAACAGAGATCTCGTTAAATTTAACGCTCAGACACCTGCATAAGGATTGTCGAATTTGCATGCTTAGGCTCAGAAATTCTTGCCAAATTAATGTCACTCCTCCATATGGTATCCCTACACCCTGGTATCCCTCGTCTCATTGATTTAGGGAATCGTGATTGGATAGTTATTTTTTTCTATAGATGAGGGTAAACTAAGCTGCTATGAATGGAGCCACGTCTTCTGCAAAGGTATTAACGAGGTATTTTTGTATAGGTCTGCGACGTAGGCTTCACTATCTCCCGCTTAGCCAAAACAATTAGAAGCGGAAATCCGAGTTACATCCAATATGCGCAGGCCCTTGAGCAGCTTGCCACACTGCCAATCCCGTAAATCCACCCCTGCTATACCCTTACGAGCTGTTTGATGTCACGAAACTTCCGTAATTTCACGAAAGTTTTTATTTGTACTCCTGAAAGATATTCATGTTTCCCATATGTCTGGTTCATTTATTCAATATTTTTTACTGTATCGACAAAGTAATGATGTAGAAAAGTGTGAACAAGTACGACATTTTTCAAATGTAGCCGACTACCGTCGGACCGTACCATTAAAATTGAATGAAACGATCGAAAAGATGCTTGCAGATGTGAATACAGACACGAGCATCATCAAACTTCAAATTACCGTATTTCAATTTTTTTTAACACTGACTTTTGATCATGGATCCAATATTCTAAATGCCAATTTAAAATGTGAGTGACTCAATATGTTCCACTATATCTAGTCATTCCTATGGTTTTACTCACAAATTTTATAATTTCAGAGTTAATTAAAGCATTTTGAATGTGTATTTGTCATTTAGTATTTTCATACGGTTTCATGGGTAACTTATGTAATATTTCGTTCCTGTGTGCTGGCATTCCCAACGTAAATATTTTCTGCCCTTTTCAAAGTTCATAAATGCATTTTAATATCGAGATTACCACAGGTTATTTGATCCATCTATTATATATTTTGAATCATCCATAATCTCCGTTGCTGATATGTTTTCGTTTGGAAAGATGAACCTAAATCGACATTATAAAGCAGTGCACATTCATCTGCTCGGTAATGCAGACCATTGGTTTAAAACATGGTATCGGATCAATTATTTGAAATTAAATCGAGTACACATTTCCAGATTTGAACATGTGATACTGAAATATATTCATTGATATGTAACAAAATCGTGTTTAGGTGTTCCGTCATAAATATATGATTTAAATACCGCGGGCTCGAAATGATCAGAAAGTAGTTGCTCATTGGTGGAAACGTGCTGGAGTGCAGCGCCCTCTGTCGTCTAAATACCTAAGCTCTAAGGCTTGTAAAGTTGTGAGTAGAGAGTGTGGAAGTATTGTCCGGAAGATATTATATGGCAAATATCGACATTAAAAATGGAAAAACTAATGATTGGTGTGCAAATTCACTTGCATCATTGTTTACCTAATTGAAAAATACTTGTGAAATCTTCCGTCTCCAGTATTGAGGATAATATATTTTCGTCACAACCCGTTCTAGGAAGGGTCCTGGTAGACGCTGACTGCTACAGTATAAACTTTCGAAATGTCGCATTTATTTTGTGTATAACATAAAATCAATTTCCTCAATCAACTTGGGCATTCGAGGTGTTTCATGAACAATAAATTTAATAGCTGTTTTAACTATTTTTGTAACATCTATACGTTTGAATCTTCGAGTATCCCACCAGTTGGCCTTATTCGGGTCTATCGGCGAACTGAGCCGTGCTCCGCCATCATCGTGACATAGTGCGGTTTTATGCTCCTCAAGCAACAATATAGTCTATTGTATGATTATAGTCGATCACTTACATCGTGTGTAATAGAAACAAAAACTTTCTTCGATTTAATGAGTGTAAATCATGATGTCCATCTTCTTCATGTGGGCTCGTACGAGCTCATGTCAAGTAATTGTAATGATTTCGGTGATGACCGCGCCTGGCCTGGGGCTTCGACACTTCAATAAGAATAAGCAGCTTACTGTTCGTGCAGCAAAATCAAAACCAGTTATGATTTGAAAAGTGTGACATCACAGTTACTAAAATTTTTGCTCTGTAATTCAATTGGTCCTGAAGGTTAGTTTTCCACTCCTGATGCACCTCTCCCTGCCAAATAATGATGAAATGCTCACAAAATGCCTTCCAAGTTGATGAAAAAAACAATGCAGTTGAAATCATTGGTGAGAATTAGGCAAGTGCTACACCCTTCTTTCTTGGTGATAGACCAAATCAAATCTCAATTTCTCTAATAGACTGTTTGTGGTAAAACTGCATTCAGGACTTTTCATTGTGCTCATGATTTTTTCCATAAATTTTGTTAGTTGAATAATTCTGGGAGCATTGTACCAGTGTCCAGTGGCTCAATAAATGAATAAATTTTCTTGTAAATATAACAAAGGTATTTGTTCAAGCCTACAAGTGTCTGGTAGCATGAAGGCTGCTGTGGAAATCTACTTCTATTATGGATCATATTAGTGTTATATTGATCTTAGGGGCAGTAAATAGTGAGCCTTCAATTTTCTCCAATGACCCAATGGTCCTAAGTTACTTAACTAACCACAAAATTCTTCATATTTTGTTCAGTTGCTACCTACAATGCAAAATATTAAGTAAATTTTATAGATAATTGCAGTAGATTTTGATTATTATAAACTGGGAAATCTGTCAAACTTCAGAAATATCTGCTTGGTCAAAATTATAAATGACTTGCACTTGCACTTGATAAGGATTGGTAGAGGTTAGTCTTCAAGATAGTAATAAAATTGATAGAAACTAATTATGTACAATCTTAGTAATCAGGTTCACATCTCATAGTGTTGTTGAAGTTGAGGTAATATTCTAGTCATTTTTATTTATTGATGTTTTAGCTTGTTGTCTTGTGTTCCACCAGTGGCACTGCCTTTTGTTGACAGTGTTGTAAGTTGTCCCTACATTTTGGTACTTTGTGAAAAGGATATTTGTTAGTATATGCACCACAGCATATTGTTTACCTGATCACTGTTTTACCTAATATATATAATATTATTTGAAATTATTTATAATACAGAAGTTTATCTCCAATTGCCTTCTTATTACATTGAGTAAGGTGCTAATATTCTAAACAAATTATTTTCAGTGAAATAAAAATCCTGAAAGAAGAGTAAGATGAAAAAAGAGATAATCTGAGCTTTTTCATGCTGTTTCTTTTTACCCCAATGGGCTCAATCATATTGTCCTCTATTGTGCCTACCTTGCAAAGGGGGACACCATGAAATGAGGTCTACATCAAATGGTGGATCTAAGCAGGTTGTTGGCCAATTCTGAAGCTTTTTCCACCACCTCTCTGACATGGTAAAATTTCTGTTTCACATCCACTACCACACCCAAGTCCCTATGGAACTGAGCAAACTTAATAGAATCTTGCTCAAATAGTATAAAGCCAACGGATCCACATCAGTGGACTTGGCAATCACACGGACAAACATCACTACAATGCACTTCCCTGGGTTCAACCTCAAGTTCAAGGATGCAGCAACCTAGCTGACTCAGTCCAGATCTGACTGTGGAAAAGACACCAGCAACAGTAGACTCTTTCACCCTCCTATACCAAAGATATAGCATGTAGTCATCAGCAAATGATTTAGAAAAATGCAGTACTCCAGTAGTGATATGATTCACACAGATCAGGAACAGCATTATTGAAGGTAGTTAGGTAATAACTACCTACAGTAAGTAGTATAAGTAATACCTCATGCAACAGTATAGTGACTCCTAAGCTGTTCCCTGCTTACATACGAAGAAAGATGGTGCTCGACCATTTCGTGACCCACAATGGCTGCTGGTTTATGATCAGTTAAAGATGTCTGAGCACCTGTCATCTGCCTCCTCTTGTCTATGTAGAGGTGATGTTCCTTCCAGTCCTGCTCCTTTCCAGCTATTCAATAGCCAAATGAGTGTGTTTTGCCATAATGTCTCAGGATGTCTGATGTTCTGGCTGAGCTTTATTCAGCAATGGGCTTGGATGGATTTGACCCAGTGTTGCCAAGGGAGTATGCTGCGCAACTAAGACGGCTTCTTTTTATAATCTTCAACTTTTCTCTGCTGAATGGATTGCTCCCCAATACATAGAAATGTTCAGAGGTTATTCCAATTTTTAAAGCAAATCTAGATATGATCTCAACTGGACTATCATCCAATTAGACTTACCTCTGTTTGTTGTAAGTCTATTGAGAGGATTGTTGGTGCTGAGATGGTAGACTAAATAGTCCTCCCAACTCCTTTCTTCCAGACTGATTGGATTTAGGATGGCTAGATCAATGAAGGATCAAATTTTGCTCGTTTACTTGGAGGTAGTTTAGTCAGTTAGGTCTGTCTCTGGTATGGCCACACTTGTTTTTCTGAAGCCTTTAATGTTGTATCTCATCCATTTTGCTGCTGAAGTTGCAGACTCTTGTTTCTCTGAGCTTGTGTTGAAATTGATTGGTAGTTTTCTTGATTCTGAAATTGTGTGTTGTCATTATTAGAGTGAATAGAGAGCCTATTCACTCAAGCCTTTCACTCTGAGAGTGAGTTTCCTCAGGGCTCAGTCCTGGGTCCAATCCTCTTTCTTGATATGTTAACTTTTTGATAGATTGCCTTGTGTCAGTTTGGCACATTTGCTGATGACTTTAAAATTTATTTGTCTCTCCAATGTCATGATGACTTCTAATTTCATTTGTTCTTCTAATGTCATGATGTTGTTGGTGGTGTGTCTGCTCTGTAGGGGATCTTGATTGAATATTCTGGACTGCACCAAGGAGTTTGTCATCAAACTTCAACAACTATATGTTGCTTTCAGTTTTAAATGTATTTTGCTGGATGGATTGCTCCCTGTGCAGATGCCATTTACACTTTTGGTGGGTTTTATTTGCAGTTTGTCCAGGTTCATTATGATTTGAGAGTTCATGTGGATGTCCATGGGAATGTCAGGGAAATTGTGTGACAAGCTGCAAATCTTTAGGTATTTGCTTGTGTTGACTGAACTGAAGTCCAAATTTTATGGCCACAATCTTTGTGTCCCATGTCAGTCCCATTCATGACTACTGTTCTTGTGTTTCTTACCTTTGCAGTGGCATTGTGCCATGAGATGGCAGCATAGCCATGCATGTCAGCACCTACTATGACTCATCAGAATGAACAAACGGGAAGATGCTGGAAGGGATGCACACCATTATTTTTTAAAAACACTCCCAGTCACTCAAATGAAAAACACTAACCACATCAAAATCTAAAGAAAAATAACATCAATAATAACACTGATCAAAAACAAGCAATAAGGGATAACACCGCAAAATGACCAACAAGACTGGAAGCTCAACAAATGCCTAGCATTCAACCATCCTATTCCACTAAAACTCTGTCAATCCCACCTTGAATCTTGAATGCTGAAATAGAAGACATTTCAACAACTGCAGCAGGCAGCTCGTTCCATATTCTAATGCATTGAACATTAAAACCTCTGCCACCTCTTCAGAGCAGCAAGGCACCAAGAGCTTGTGCAAATTCCCCTGTGTTTTAACATTCAGCCACCTTTTGAACAGAATGTGACACATCAAAACCCTCTGTCACAACACAAAATTCTTTAATACTTTGAGGTCACTTCTCAGCAACCTGCCCCTGATGGAAAACAAATTTAGGTCTATCGCGCTTGGTCACATACTGATTATTAACTGTGCTGTTTACTAACTGGTAGGTGTCGTCGTAAACGTTTTCTGAAGGAAACCTGAATAGTAGCCCATGGAAATACCTTGTTCCTGTGCCGTTGCACTAGGACTAGGAATTTCCCTTTTTATCTCTACCATGTTTTACTGAACCTACTGGAAACCATCTGCCATGAGGATACGGCTTTATTTTTACTGACCAGAGGAAGAAACTTTCTACTGTCTAGAGGAGGTGAAGTAGAGTGAAACTCTTTTTATTGTGCTAAAACCTATTTTAATGTGCTGAAACTTTTTAATGTGGAGTTATATAGAGAATAAATGAATTTTAAAAATCAGTTATACATAACAAGATACCTGCTTTGCTGATTGCAATGCTTGGAGCGGGATGTGCGGTGATTTGGGGGAGGAGTGTTTTGTTGAAGGGAGACTTGTTGAGGTGTCATGATAGAGAAGATGGAAAGATGTACAATGTCAAGGTGGTTGACCCACCATGAAAGAAGAGTTAAGGTCCACTACGGGGGATGGAGAAGAGTTGTGAGAAGTGGGTGGAGCTGGATTCTGGTCGCCTTGAGGAGACGATGCCGGGAGTGTGGGTTCCGGTGGCGGTTTGGTGGTAGCAGAACCATGTAGGGATGGTGATGCTTCCAGCACAAGCTCAGTGGAGTCAGTGATTTAGACACTAAAGGAGTTCAGCAGGGGAGAAATTTCAGCCTTGGAGGTGCAGAAAAGGGCAAATCTGGGAGGGGCGCCACTTCTCTATGTGGTGCGGCTTCTTTGCTGCAATCTACCCAGGTGGACGCTGGTGCTTCTGAGCAACGCTGCTTGTCGTCGTGTTCGCCTGTGCCTGCTGTGGATCTGCTGTCCTTGCCTTTGCGGTTGGCTGCCGTGCGTGGTGGCTCTGCTGACATGAGTGTGCGGGGTTGCGGAGTGCTGGGCGTGCTGGTGGTTTTGTGAGCAGCTGGGCTGCTTTAACAGGTGCTGGTTTGGCATGTGGCTTTTGCCATACCAGGCTGAGTGGTCAGCCTGTTTTTGTGGTGTTTGTTGGAGGGGCTTCCACTCAGAGACCATGTGTTTAGGTATTGAGGGGAGATTGATTGATGCTGTTCTATCAGATTTGTCGGGTGCTGTAAGGTATATCTGTTGTCACTGTCGAGGCTGCGGAGATGATTCAAAGACAGTCAACTATCTTCAGGAGTCATTTTCTCAATTGCTGGTGGCGGTCCGAGCATTGGTGGGGCAGGTTAGAGGTGTGATGGCGGGTGTGAGGAGTGGGGGCAATTGTGAGTCTGCTCAGGTAAGTAAACAGACTGGTTGTACCTGAGCTTGTTGATTCCTTCAGGGACTTGGGAGTGCTTGTTGACTCAAGACTGCAGTTCCATCTCCACGTGAGGAGTGTTGTAAGAAAGGCTTCCACTCTCACGACCAGTCTGCTCCGCTCTACTGTCAGTAGGAGTTCTGTTTTCATGCTCTCTTTGCTTATTACTCATATAAGACCCATCTTGGACTACTGCTCATGTGTGTGGAATGTGGAATATTTGGGGGATTTGAGATTGTTGGAGATTGATGGGCTGGGTTGAGTGGACTATGGTGAGCAGCTCAAATCAATGCAGTTGTTTTCTGTGAAGGGAGGGGGTTGCATTCAGATCTTGTGAAGTGTTGGAAAAATTTTCATTGTTCTGTTGATTCAGGTTTGTCTGCTCTGTTTGAGAGAGCTCCGGATGTTTGCACACGTTGGCATTCTTTCAAGCTGCTGGTTCCTCACTGTCAGACGGATTATAAACCCAGATTCTTTTATTCCTGCTGTTGCAGATTTGGAACTGGCTGCCCGCTGATATGGTGCAGTTTGATTCACTTTGCAGCTCCAAGAGGGCCCTGTGGGAGGAATTAGAGGCAGTGTTGTATGAGTTTTGCTAGACTGAATTTGATGTGTTATTGTGGCTTTGTTTATGTTGCTGACAGTTGTCTGCAGTTGTTGACTGTCTTTGTTGTTGTGCTTTCTTTGGACGTATTGAGCACCTTTGGACCAGCATCCTGCTGCAGTGCTTGTACTGTGCTGTTCTTTTTGATTGCTGGCGTGCTGAGGTGTACTGCCTCCCATGCTTGCGTGCCCTGTTGGCGGGGCTGTGGGGGGCTGCAAAGGTGAGATCAGCCTGTCATGGTTGGACACCTCAGACAAACCATAAACCTGTTTGGTCCACCTCCTCTGAAGAAGTTCGAGCAAATTCATCTCTTGGACATAACAAAAAAATCCACACGCAAGAACAGTATTCAAGAATGGGCCAGACATGCATTGCTAAGAATATGACCATTAAATCCATGCCTCTGTTCACTGTTGGCCTAAGCAAATCACAGAGACCAGCAACTTGTTGCACAACCTCTCTGACGAGCCCATGGAACTTGAGTGTATGGAATCTTGGGTATGTTCAGGATGTGAAATTGTTCAAATCCATTCATAAGAGGTGGACCAAACAGCTGCATGGCCTGTCAGAGGTGTCTCACCATGACAGGCTGATGGCTCTAAATTTGTTATCTAACAAGGGTAGATAGCTGAGAAGTGACCTCATGAAGTATTAAAGAATTCTGTGTTGTGGTATGGAAGGTGTTTATTTGCTTTGCTCATTCTGTTCCAGAGGTTACTGGATGGTAGGACATGGGAAGATCCACACAAACTCTTGATACCTCTCTGCTCTGTGGATGCAACAATGAGGTTTTCTAATCTTTGGTGCATTAGGATATGGAATAAGCTGCCTGCTGCTGTTATTCAATCATCTACCATTTCTGCCTCCTGGATGGGATTGGCCAAGTGTTTGAAGGATAAGTTGTTTTAGTGCTAGAGGCTTGCTGTGTTTTCAGTCTTGGTGGTGGTTTTGTGGTGTGATGTGTTCCATTGCTTGGCTGATCTTTTTTGGGGGAGGGATTTGTGTTGCTTAGTGTTATCAAGAACAAGTGGCTTTGGGTATGTTTTCTCGAAGCCAATGGTGCGCATCCCTTCCAGTGTTTTCCTGTTTGTTGTTCTCTGAAGTCCTTGTAGGTATGCTGGCATATCTTTGCTTGGTGCTCCTCACGATCGGGTACGCTGAGCCCCTGTGGGGCTGCAAAGGGAAAAAGCCACAACCTCGCTCCACTTGCCACAAAACCCTCACAAAATGACTCGCCAACAATGAATGAATCCAGCCAAGCTGAACTGCCTCGACTCCTTACTTCCCTTAGCTTGTGATTAAACACATCAAGCCACCATCAAATGCCTTCAAAAATTCAGAAGCACAACATCCACAACAAAATCATTGTCCACCCAGTCCGAAACATCTGAATAAGCCATGAGAAACTGATCCCTGGCAATTGAACCTAGACATTTACAAAATATTTGAAACACCCATAGCTACCTGATCCAAAGTCTCTTTCTTGCATGCTTCTTTGAATCTGTCTGAATATCTTAGGTCCCTTGTGGTATAATAAAGTGATGGCATGGTTAGTGGCACCATACTTGATTATGCCTATATCGTGAGTTTGCAGCAACAGCTGAAAATTCAGGGCATTGAGTGCCAGTGTGTTGATGCTTCTTCTGATATTTTCTACCTACATTGCTTGTTAGCAACCTTGTGTCTTCATGATACTCCACCATTTTTTGCATCCTACGTTTTTTTTTGTCAAATTCTTATTCTTATTGTGCCTCCTCATCAACATGGATTTTTGTCATGTTCAGGCTTGTGTTGCCTTGCTGCTGCATGATAACTCAAACTAACTTGGATCAACTAATAGCTACATTGAATTTTCAGGTGTTGATGCGAACTCCCTAATATGTTTGCTGAAAAGTGGCTAGGTGTGCTTTACCTCTCTAACATTGAGTTTTGTTATAAACAACCATGTGGGAGATGGACATGAAATTTATCTTAGCTTGCGTATTTCATCCGTACTCTATGTAGTCTCCATGTATGTTCTTTTGGTGCATAATTTGAATGATTGGAATACTCTGTTAAACTTGTTTCTCTGTAATCATTATTGTACCATCAAGTGCTCCAGTGAAGACTTTTTAATGTTATTGGCTAATAGGCAATGAGACAGCTTAGTTGGCTACTAGTAAGCTATTTCTTAGCTTGTAAATGAATTGATGTGCAATGGTGTCCTTTCTTTACAGAATGTAATGGTGTCTTGTAGGCATTGCTACCATGAATACTGGACATGGGAAACGCAATGCATATACTACAGATTTTAAAATTAAAGTGCTTGAACATTACATAAAAAATGGTGGGGAAAAGGTTTTTGGCCTCAAGGCTAAAACTGCCCTGCATTTCAACATTGGCAAGAAAACAGTTCACAGGTAAGTTCTCAAGGGTTTAAATGCAGCATTGTTTTTAATGAAAACATTTATTGTTTGAGGCCATTTTCAGTAGAGTCTTGTGAATTTTTTATAGCTGAGGAACTTTGTGGTAGAATTTTGTGAATTGGTTGGATTTTCAATGATTTGTTCATCGCACTACTCATACCTACATGTTTTGGGCATAGCAACCACAATGACCTTCCAGGACATCAATTGTGTAATTCTTATGTACGGATGCTAAGTAGCTATGTTGTATCATACCTAATCATTACTTGTTGAAAGCTCAATATTATCATTTTTTTTACTAAATGAACATATTCTCCTTATTTGCATCTAACAAATAATAGCAAACACATTTTAGTTGAGAATTAATATTGTAAAGTTCTGGATCTTTGATGTTTTTTTTTAGTTTGGGCTCATTTAGAGGGAAGAAGTTATTAGCTGAAATTTGTTAGGTTCAACCATCTTTTCAAGTATTGACATTTAGCTGTATAGGTGGTTGGTATCCTTCTCTGTATTACTGTATAACTATGCTATTTTTTTCAGAATTGTTGAGAATAAGCAAGACCTACTCAGAGCAAAAGCTACCAAACCCAAAAAGACCTTGACATCCGTTGCAAAGCCTGTTGTGTCCAGCCCTGTTAGTAAAGGAGTTGGTAATAAGGCCGTTGCCGCGAAGACAATCTCGGGCAGCAAGGTCCTTGCTGCTGTTAAAACTGGCGCTACTAATTCCACTGCATCTGCTGCAAAGCATTCATCTCACCCACCTAAAGCTAATAGTGCAGTTCACAGCAACAAGTCTTCATTAGTATCAAAACCTACTTCATTTGCTAAAATTACCACTTGTAAGACTGCTTCTAAAGTAGTGATATCAAATGCTCCAAACAAAAATGATGAAGAAGAAACCCTACAGGTCAGTTTTCAACAGTTAGCTAAGAGTGGATGTGACGCTTATTTTTATGCAACCGTGTTACTGTTATTTTGAACTTTGTTTGCATCCATGGAACATTTATTCCCCATGTATAGGATAATCAGGTGTAGTTTGCATTACACCAGATTTTTCTGAAATGATTATTAGGGTTTGTTTGGACTTAACCTTGTTTAATTTGTTTTAACTTATTCAGGTCTAGTTTAACTTGAGCTGGTTTAAACTTGAGCAGGTGTAGTCTGAACATCAGCTGTACCTAAATCTATTCTGAGCATGATTTGATTTAGTTAGGTTGCTTGCAGGGTTAGTTGGAGTGTGATGTGCTAAGGAAAGTTACATCAAATTTTTGTTGGCTGCTGCTACATAGTTCTAAGCAAAATTTGCATTCAGTGCCCCTGCACCAACCATTTTATATAATTATTTCATATGTGTTCAACCTACTCTCATCTCTGTGGTTGGAATTATCACCAACTGAAGTTATTGTGATTTTTTTTTTCCAGCAGCCTCGTAAGGAAGAAGTGCTGGATTTGCCTGAAGACCCCGACTTTTCTGTTCTCAAGTTGCCCATTGCAGGCGGTGTCTCAGCAACAGGTGTTGCTGGGCCTGCAATGCTTCTGACCACTGCTACAGATGAGGTAGGCAAATATTTTTGATCAACACCCTCATCTGTTTGTGCTGTTCTTCTTACCAGGACACAAAGTTGTAACTATGCTAAATGCACAAGACTGTAGCTACTGTGGGAAAGGGGGTTGTTCATGTTAGGTTCCACAATTTTAGTATGTGGCTGTCTAATAGATGTTACTGTAAAATTCCACAGTTTTATTACACTCCTGCAACAGAGGGTTGGGGTCGTATGAAGGAGTTGTAGTCCCAACTGTGCTCTACAAGGGTGAGATGGGTGGGGGATTAGAACAAAAGAAAGAACAAGGTTCAATATCTTTAATAATGAAATGCTTGAGGGGAATAGACATGATAAGGGAAAGGATAAATAATGACATTCAAAATAGAATGGGGATTTGCTAAAGTTAGTGGACAGGGTAGATTCATGTGTTCTGAGATGGTCTGGGCTCATGTTGAGGATGGATGATGGGAGATAGGTGAAACTAGTGATGAATGCAGAAGCAAGGGGTTAGTGGTAGACCAATATTTGGGAGGATGGATGGTGTGAAACAGGCATTGGGGGTGGTGAGACATGCATGTGGAGTAAACACTTGTGGGCCTTGAGTGGAGAAAGGTTGTGAATATATGAGTTTTGACTTTTGATGCCACCCTGGTGTGCTTTTCTGCCCTTGGTGTCTCATTGAGATGCATGATGGATGTGGGAAAGACAGTTCATTAGTTAGCTGCAAAAACAAGATGGACAGGTTGGGGAAGGGCCGGGTTAATGTGACACAGCAGTGGTAAAACAGTAATTGCTGGCAGCCCTTGCTGCAGCTGCTTATCTCAGACCTCACTTCTGACCCACGGTGCGTGTTGCAGGGTCCTGGTTGAACCCTTTTGAGCTAAAGGGATGTTTGTTTGCAAGTGTGTGCCTGAGAGGAGTGTGATGTGCACCTTGCTATTGGCCTCCCCCTTTCTGGGGGATTAGGCCACCTGTTAATGTATGTGTAATTAAAATTGCATGTAGAATATTCAAATCTGGCAATTCATCTAAGGTTCAGCAGCTTTATTAGGTGCCTGCCTGATTTTAAAAACAGCTTGTAACTGAAATCAAGTCTTCATTACTTGGCTCTTTCAGGTTGATTGACTGCAATCTTATCTTTGCCCATTGGAAATGTAAAATTATAGCTAGTCGGATGATGCTGTGTTCTGGATAAACATGCCTACTCTCAGTGCTGGGCAATTGCCGGTGGTGCACAAACATTTATGTTTTCTACTTATTTGATTGGTGTAACTGAAAAAGTTGGTCTATTAGCAAATGTGAATGGCAGTGATCTACATGCATTGACAAGACAAAGCTAGCAGTTTGTTATCATCACACACTTTGTGATAGTGTTGAAAATATATTTTGCATGTCTATTCTTGGTACAGTTCTACTGTCAACTCCTTTTCATGTACATAACACTGGTCTTTTTTCAATAAGAGTGCTGAGGATGATGACTCACTATCATTGCATGTAATTATGAATGTGCTGTATTCGACCCATAGTCAGACCATGAGGATCTTCCAGTCTTACATGCTTTAATTTTTTGTTGCTCCTGTATGTTAAACATTAAATCAGATGATGATTTCATTTTCAGAATCATAGTTGCTGCCATGACTGGCTAAAATGACCTAAATTGTTATATTTCACAGTCAATCAACTAAGACTATCACGATCCATCTATTAATGTTACTATTTTTAAATTTTGCATTTGTCAGGTTAGGGAAAAAGGATAGGGCTTGCTTCCTTGTGAAAATTGGGACTGAGGTAAAGTTGCATCATGTCTCCTTGGCTTTTCAGTCTTTACATAGGGGAGGTGAATGTGAGTATTAGATTGAGGTTAGTGTGGTTAGGAGCAAATGGGTGGAGTAGGAAGTTGAGTCTGTTGCCGTTTGTACATGATGCAGCACTGGTGGCAGATTGGAAGGATAACTTCTGTAGGCTTTTGTTGGACTTGGGTAGAGTGTGTGAGAGAAAGAATTTGCAAGTTAATATGGGTAAAAAAATTAGGTAATGATGTTGAATTAATGACAGTGCAAGCAAATTAGGTGTCAGCTTGAGCAATTGAGTGGTATTTTTAAGAAGTTAGGTCCTTCAGGTACTTGGTCTCTCTTGTGGAGAAGTTGGGACTGCTAAAAATTTGGTGGAATCTGGAGTGAAGAAGGTGCAGAGTGCAATTTCAAACAGCTACATGTAGCTAACTACAATGCAAAGGCAATTCAAACTTGATATAATACACAATAAAGTCCAGTATTTAACTGCAATGCAAGTTACAATCCAAACGTGTTTACTGCATTTCAAATAGCTGCTTGTAACTGAAATGCAAGGGACAACCCAAGCTTTGTTAGATTAGACATTGATTACCTGCAGAGTAGAGAAGGCAGGCACAGAATGGAAGCAGCATGCAAACAGAACCCCAAAACAGTTCCTCAATCCACAGGAAACAAGGATCCAGAAAAGAAGTACAAGTGGCAAGAATAGCAGAGCTTGCGCCATTCTCACCAATGCACCAAAAGAAGCATGGCACAAAAGCAGTGTGGAAAGACGTGTTCATGCCCATTAAAAGAAAATGATGTAATGGGTGAAAACAGCAAGTAGGAAAGCAGAAGAGGCAATTGAAGCAACCAGGAAACAAGAAGGATAGAAGGAGGTAGTAAAGCAGAAAAAAACAATTGAAACAACCAGAAAGCTGGAAAGTGAGTACTAACAGAAATGACTGCATGCAGTCAACTGTGCATCTGCAAGTGATAACAATATTTTTAATGTCATCAATCTATAATAACTGGAAAAAACAAAAAAACTGCAATGATTGAAAAGGACAAATATGAATATTGGCTAACATACAGTTGAACCACCAAAATATGTTTCCAAGATCAAAGATCATGGGCCAATTTTCAACTTCCATAAAATGTGAGCAACAAGCAACATGTAGCTGTAGTGTACCCACACAGCACCAGCTCAAACATACCTGAAAGCTCAATTTCTGTCTCACTGTTGAAAGTCACAAAATACCTGACAAGGGCGTCTCACCATCCTGCCATGGGCTGAGAACATATTCAATGATTTAAGCTGTTAAATAGGTACATCAACAACCTCATCAATTTTTTTCTTAGTCCATCTTTTCTGTACTGCTTCCAGCCTTCTCGGGTAACCCAAGTACTCCATGTTCCAAATGCAGCACAAGTAATCAAGAATTGGGCAAATAGTGAGACCATGAACTCGAGGAGCCTGTTGACTGTAGATCTTAACAAATTTGCAGCTAAGCCAGAAGCTTACTGGGCAACTGACTGAACCTGTTGGTAAAACTTCCAGGCCTGTGTGAATCTACAAAAGACAATGGAATGTCATTCATTTTCTTCATCACTGCATGCCCATGAACATGCAAGTCAAGATTTTCACAACAGAAACACATCACAGATACTTGCCAGTATTTAACATCAAATTTGAAGATGATGCAGTGTCATAGATTGAATTTATGTATCTTTGTGTGCAAAAAATGCACCAGTCTATTTCTGTCTTGAGATATATATTGCAAGTATAACTTGTAGTCATCAGCAAAGGCTTTTAGTTTACCAAGCAAAGAAGAAGATGCATGATTAATGTAACCTAGGAATAGCACTGAGCCCAACAATAGAAGATGAGATATGTTAGGAATAGCTCTGTGCCCAGCACTGACCCCTAAGGAACATCACTAATAACCTGCTGATCATCATTGAATGGACCTCCACATAGGACTCATCTGCCTGCCAATGATGAAATCTGAGATCCACAGGTTCAGCTGCTCAGGGATACCCAAGAATTGCAGCTTAGAGAGCAGTACATGTTAGGTTAACAAAAGCTAGTCCTCTGTGGATTTGTTTCTAAAATCCTAAGTGCTAATTTGCCAACACACTTGCATTCCAATTTACAAGTAGGACACAAGATTGGCTGCTAAAATAAGCTCCAGTAGCTTACAACACATGGACAGGAGGCTGACTGGTCTGTAATTCAATGGGTCACTTTTTGAATTGATTTTATAGATCATTTACATATTAGTTGAAAATTAGTTCAAGAGGGAGGGACAATATTCATGCACCCATTTTCAACAGCAGGAGGTGTATACCATCTGCTCCCATTAAGAAATGCAAGAACATGGACCACTTCCATCTCTGTTCACAATTTGCTTCTTGGTGCTATCAGATAGTTGATGAACTACAGGGTTTGTGAAATTGTCAGATTCAAAGACTTCTGAAGAGAAGAACAAAAAACTTCACTCATCCAGTATGAGTCCAAAACTACAGTGCCATGAAGATCTTTGACAGGGTCAGTCAATGGACAACCCTTCTTCTTCATTCTCCAAGTGAATTTTACATTGATCATTGCATTGAGTCTTGCTTCAGTTTGACATTGGTAAGGATTCAGAGGAAGGCTTTTATGATGCAGTTGTCCTAGCTGTGCTCTACTGGATTGCGAGGTGGGGGCGAGAGCAGAAGATAGAGGAAAGTTGAATGCTTTCAAAATAAAATGCTTGAAAGGCTCAGCCAGAATGTGCATGATGAATAGGATCAATAATGATATTGTTTGAATTTGATTGGGGATGGCAAAGATGTTGGAGGACAGAGTAGACACACATGTTTTAGATGGTTTGGACACTTGATGAGGACAAATGATGAGAGATAGGTGAAAAGGGGGGATGAAAAAGAGGTTAGTGGGCCAAGGTATAGAGGAAGACCTAATTTTGATAGGTGAAATGGGTGATGAAAGGAGAGGGGTGATCAAGCACAGGTATAGAGGTAGATTTCAGGTTGTTGAATGAATGGCATGAACTAGACTTTAGAGTGGAGAATCATTAGTGTGGAGGCTGCAAGGCAGTGTGCAATGGATAGGCACGAGCGCAGAATGATTGTGAATAGGTGAGTTTTGATCTAGCCCTGATGATATTTCCTGCACTTCAGGTTTTGTTGAGGAACGGTATTGAGATGGGTGTGGGAGGCAATTATGATGTACCAAGGGTAAACAAGGGAAAGCTGTCAGGCCTTGCTGCTGACAGTGATCTTGGACCTCATTCCTGACCAAAAGTGAAATGCAAGGTCCTTGCCCAGACCCTTAAGCATTAAAGAGCCATGTTTTGGTATGGTGTTGAGTGCAAAATTGTTGTGCTGTGAGTAGTGTCTTGCTGTCAACAAGCCTCATTTTTGAAGGTCCGGCATTGCGTGTATATCTGTATTGAATAAATTGGCTGCTAGTAATTTTTGTTATTCATACACATTTGATCATAACTTGTATCTTGTTTTTGAATACCATCTTGCACCCAAAGGATTGCTTTATAGCTGGCTACAAGTTTATTTTATGGAAAACAAAATGTCATTTATAATCCTGAATTGCAAGTTCAAATTCCATTTAAATTGGTTAACAATCATATTTTGAATTTGGTCTTATAAAAAATTGATTTCATATAACTTTTTGGTATTGAGGTTGAAATTATTCATTTGAAATATCTTTCTGGTATTGAGGTGCTATGCAATGAAAGTGCATTGTTTGAATACTGATTTTTTCACAACATATTTGTGTTAGTTTTGTTCAACTTGTGTGTGAATGATTCATCCATAAGATGATATATGGCTGACAATTAAGAGATATTTTCTCTGTTTCAGGTCCGTCACGCCTTGGTGCACGAGTGCGAGCTGCTGTACGAGTGCCGTGTGTGTCGCAACCTCTTCCGTTCTGTTGTCAACTTCTTGGCACACAAGAGAATATTTTGCACCCAACACTACAGTGAGAACAGATCACTTTATTCTGAGGTATGTAGCTACTCTTCTGCTACCAGAGTGAAATTTAATGGTTTACATTCTACATGGTCATACAGAATAACACTTCTAATTTTTTATTCCTACCTTGCTTTGCAGTTAGCTTCATGCAGGTATTTGATGTGTATTATAACATTTTCCAGGTTTGCCTCTTGCATTGCAGTTACACACCACTATTTGATGTGTAGTCTACCTAGTTCAGGTTGCACCTTACATTGCAGGTAAATGCTGATATTTAATCTGCAATCAAGGGAATTCAGGTTGCATATTGCATTGCATGTAAATGCAGGTATTTAATGTGTAATCAAAGTAGTTCAGATTGCATATTGCATTGCAGTTAAATGCAGGTATTTAATGTGTAATCAAAGGAGTTCAGATTGCATATTGCATTGCAGTTAAATGCAGGTATTAAATGTGTAGCTAATAAAAGAAATTCAGGTTGCACCTTGCATTGCAGTTGAATGCAGGCATTTAATTTCTAATCTAACAAAGTTGGGGTTGCCTCTTGCATTGCAGTTACAAGCAGCTATTTGAAATATAATCAACACGTTTGGATTGTAATTTGCACTGCAGTTAAATGCTGGACTTTATTGTGCATTCTATCAAGTTTGGGTTACCTCTTGCACTGTAGTTAGCTACATGCAGCTGTTTGAATTATAATTTCACAAGGTTAGGTTTTTAATGAAATTAAATTGCTCCTATTTTGTGGCATGTATTGTCATCTGAAAATATATTTTTAAAATGTTTGGTTTGTTATTGAAGGTATATGCTAGGCAACTACTATTTGCATGTACTATTTGTGCTACATTTGATTGAAAAATAACTCTTAATAGATCGATTTTTGACTGGCGTATTGGTATAAGGTGGCAGTTTTGTAGATAACATGTTGAGCACAATAGTGAAGAAAAACTTAGTTTTGATTTCCCACTGCAATATGTTGATGCGTGTGCACTGGCAGCGTTGGCTTCTCAAGAGGCGCCCACTATTGTTAGTGAAGGCTTCTGACCTACAACACAAACTCAGATATCCCCTTCAAGTGGCTGCCAAAGGCATCAACACAGACGATACTGAAAATGTGCCCTCGGGGGTGGAGTTGCTACGTGAACCATGGGGCGTGCATAGATTATGCACGGGGGAGAGCACTTCAACAGGAGTCAGGAAGGGATGACTGAGGGGGACATGGTTTGGGTTAGACTAAACACCAACATTCGCACCCTCACCTTCTACCTCTGTCAGTTGCAGCAGTACTCCATGCTGCTGAAGAGCAGCAGCGGCCCCATAGGGACAGTGTTCTATCCTCCTGTCAGCCGCAGCAGAGGAGTTACCCTCTCGCTCCACACTGGCATTCCCACCCCTACTGATACACCCATCTGCTGCACCGCTACCAACTCAAAATTGACAAACAAACGGTTCATTGGAAATTGAAGATTAGGCAGAAACAAATGCTTTGCTCTAGCAACACATAATTCTTACGTTGCTAATTGTTGATTGCCTCTTACCTTTGCAGCCCCCTCCAGCAGCGCTACAACCATGTAAGGAGCAGCAGAGCTGGGGTAGGCCAGCACTGTCATGCGCGCCAGATTAATATTGAGAACAGCTGTGCAAACCCAGGTATAGGAACTGAAATTAGTGCGTACCATTAGCTATCACATGAACCATCCGTATGAATGACAAAAAAAAAACAAATATAGAACAGCACATTGTAGCTACAACAAAGAAGAAACACATCCTGACAGACACACACACACACGCACATACTCACAAACGCTCACATACCCACACAAACACACACACACACACACCACAACCCACCACTCCAGCATCACAACAATATATGCATACACATATACAAAAAAAAGCGTGGGGGGAGGTGACGCATCCAGCAGGTAGATCCAAAGCTAGGATACCAACATGTTCAGAAAAACCTCCTCAACCTAAACACACTCGAACAGAACATCACCCAGAAACTCCGCAAGCTACCCCTTGAATGCAGCCAGGGAATCTGACTCCACCACAAAACTTGGAAGGCTGTTCCAGAACTGAACACATCGTGCTCCAAAGGATTTCCTCTTGATATCCTTGATGTCTCTATTACAAGCCGGCATCAAAAGCTTATAGAGATGGCCTCATGTTCTCGCATCAGGAGCTCTCCGAAAAATACCCCTAAGGTCGGCGCCACCATTCAACCTGCAGATGATCTTCCAGTATTTAATAAGGTCCGCTTTTAGAAACCTTCCTTTTATAGAAAAGAGGCCAAGTCACTTCAGTCTGGAAAAGTAATCCCACTCAGCCAGACCATCCACACTTCTTGTCCATCTCCTCTGCACAGACTTGAGCAATCTCAAATCGTCAAGAAAACCCGCATTCCACACCGACAAACAATAATCCATGAGAAGCCTGATGTGCATCACAAAGAGGGAGTGCCGCTTCCTTCATTGCATTGTCTACTTGCTTTTAGTCAATATACATAAAAACTTATTTTCCTCAATCTGAAGCTATTAGTTAAGTCAACTTTGTGTAAAGGAAGTCCTATTTTTGGATCCAATATTTATTTTTGCATTGATGTTGTGTTCCGTCCTACCAGTTGTTGAATTCATATCACTTGAATTGAAATGCCATTGTTGGAATAGCTATTGAGCAACTGTTTAAGCCCTTTAGCGGTGGTGCTGGTATCCTGCTACCGTAACCCCTGCATGTTGTAGGAGGCAATTGAGAGGGGAGCCCTTCAGCCGGAGCATAGACTCGTGCTATCGCAACCCCTACCTGTCGTAATAGACGACTAATGAGGGGCAGAGGAGAATGCGCGTAGGAGGGGATTCTTACGCGCATTCAGAGGAGGGGTAGGAATCCCCTCCTCTGTGAAATTCTCCAAACAAGGCTGCAAGACAAGCGGGGATAGGAGCGGCTCACACCTCTGTGAACCCAATTGTTAGGGCTGCTGAATGTGCGTGGTTGTAGCACGAATGAAGCTACGAGACGAGAGATTGGTGAGATGTTCGTGAGGAGGAAGTTGAATGTTTTGGCACTGAGTGAGACTAAGTTGACAGGTAAGGGCAAGTGAATTGGAGTGGTAAGGGGAAGAAAGTCAGGGGTGGATGAAGGTTGGGCATGAAAAGGTGTGGTGTTGTTAACGAGTGATTGACGGGCAAGTAGCGTTACTGAGTGGAAAGAGGTGTCCTCGATATCGATGTGGGAGAAAGAAAGTAAAGTTAGGTGTAGAAAAATTGGCATTTGTGAGTGCCTACGGACCATGTAGCATGAGGAGTGAAGAAGAGAGGGAGCAATTTTGGGCTGACCTGAGCTAGTGTATTGAGAGTTTTTGAAGTGAATTCAATGTGGTTGTACTGGGTGACCTTAATGCAAGAGTTTGAGATGCAGTAGTGGATAATGTGATAGAGAGGTATTACATTCCTGGTAAGAATGACAGTGGAAAAAGCCTTAAAGGTTTGTGCATGGAGCAGGAGCTGGTTGTCGGAAACAGCCTGTTCAAGAAGTGAGATATCCAGAAGTGCACATTGATAAGGATGGCCCATGGTGCAGTGGTGGAGAGAGCGCTGATGGATTTTGTGCCGATTTCGAGGTGAGTGGTGGGGAGGCTGTTTTATGTGCGGGTGTTGAGAGGGGAGGGTGGAGGAGTGTCTGACTTTCTGCTGGTGGAAAGAAGATAAGGATTGGAACATAGGTAGAAGGAGAACAAAAGAGTGAGAGGAGGAAGAGAGGTAGTGAAAGTGAGTGAGCTAAATGTGAAAAGCAGAGCCGATGAGTTCCAGTGGGCGTTGAAGAAGGAATATGACAATGTGAGAGGACATGACCTGCAAGATGTTTAGGAAGAATGAAAGACGTTCAGTGATGCCGTGTTGAGATATTCGAGAAATGTGTGTGGTGTACGCGGGTGCAGACGGAAGAGCTGCAAGTGGTGGAACAAGGTCAAAGTGACAATGGTGCAGTAAAGAAGAGATTTTTAGGAGTAGTTGCAAGCAAGGTTGGTGGTGGCCTATGATAACTATAAGTAAAAGAGGGAGGAGGTAAAGCAAGTGGTGAGGAGAGCCAAAAGGGACACCGATGCTAGGTGGGGCTGACAGTTGTGCCAGAATTTTGTGGAGAACAAAAAAATGTTCCGGTAAGAGGTTAAGAAGGTGAGAAAGTGAGATATCAGAAAGGAGGAGACGGTGAAATATGAAAACTGCTTGTTGTTGATAGAAAGTGGTTGTGTACGGAAGAGGTGGGCCTAGTATTTTGATGAATTGTTGAATGTCAACGATGACAGAGAAGCTGACATTGTTGCTGTAGGTGGTGGTGCGCGGATGCCGGTTTTTGGAGAGGAACTTTTGCAGACAGAAGTGCAGGATGCGGAAGAGGTGATGGAAATAAGGAAAAACCCTGGTTTGGATGACGTTGCAACTGAGTGGCTGGTGAAGGGTGGAATAATGATTGTTGAATGGTTGGGGAGGCTACTGAACATCAGTTTGATGGCGAGCGTGGTGCCGATTGAGTGGTGCAGTACCTGTATTATCCTGCTGTGAAAGGACAAAAGATATTAAAATGAATGCTGCAACTCAAGAGGTATAAGGTTATGTGTGGTCGGTGTGTTGTAGGGGAGAGTGTTGATCAAATGTATTAGAGAATGTACGGATTGTGCAATTAGAGAGGAACAGTGTAGCTTTAGGAGCGGTAGAGGGTGTGCTGATTAGATTTTTGCAGTGAAACAGGTCTGTGAAGAGTATCTTGCAAAGATATAGGATGCATTCTGGGCCTTCATGGATTTGGAAAAGGCATTGCTGTAACAGGATGGAAGCGCTGTGGAGGGTGTTCCTTTGTATGGAGTGGGTAGAAATTTGTTGAAAGTGGTACAGAGTCTATGTTGGCAGCCGAGCATGTGTCAGAGTGGGAAGCGTGGTGAGTGATTGGTTCACAGTAAAAGGGGGTCTGAGACAAGGCTGCGTGATGTCTCCCTGGTTGTTCAATCTCTACTTGGATGGAGTGGTCAGAGGAGGTTAACACGAGTGTGCTGAGTCGTGGCTTGGACTAGCTGTTGGAAGCGAATGGGTGGCGTTGGCAGTTGAGCCAGTTGCTCTTTGCGGTTGACACGGCGGTACTGTCAGATTCAAAGAAGCTGTATAGGCTAGTGTCTGAGTTAGGTAGAGTGTGTGAGAGGTGGAAGCTTTAAGTGAACTTGGGTAAAAATGTAGTAATGAGATGCTCGAGGACTTTTGATGCAAACAGAATTAGTGTCTTCCTAAATGGAAAGTTGTTGGAGGAACTCCAGTGTTTTAATGATTTGGGCTTCCATGGGGAGAAGACTGAACTAATTGAAACTGAGGTGAAGTCGCGAGCGAAGGAGGGGTGTAAAGTGTTGGGTGCAATGAAGAGTGTAATGAGCTGCAGCATTTAGAGGATGGAAGCAAAGAAAGGGTTGTATAAGGGTGTCGTTGTTCCAACTGTGATGAAATGTTAAGAACATGACTGGAATATTGCTGAGACAGGTTCACCAACGACGAGGTTCGAATCAGAATGAGGATGGTGAAAAAGTTGGAATACAGAGTGGATTCGCGTGTTCTGAGATGGTTCGAGCATATGGTGAGGATGGATGAAGTGAGATTGGTAGAAAAGGTGATGCAGGCGGAGGCGAGCGGTCGTAAGCCTAGAGGTAGACCAAAGTTTGGGTGGATGATTGGGGTGAAGCAGGCGTTAGAAAGGAGAGACTTCAATGTGGAGGTAGCGAGACAGCGTGCGCTGACATGATGTGCTTTGCCGCCCTTGGCGTGTTGTTGAGAAAAGAGATGGCCGTGAGTACGGCCGGCCCGGTCATCATGACGTGGCAGGGGTAAACCAATCACGCTGTTGGGCCCTGCTGCTGACATGGACCTCGGAGTGCACTCGTGACCCTCAATGTGTGTTGTGGGGTTTCCGACCGGACCCGTTAGTGCAAAAAGGCTAAAGTATGTGAGGTTGTGTGATGCGCCTTGCTGTCGGCCACCCCCCATCACTGGGGGTTCTGCCTAGTGTCTGTATCTGTATATGTTGACAGGGCTTAACAGGTCTGATGATGATGGGCTTGAACTTTTATAGCCCAGTAAATAATCACTCCTCTGTGGGATATTTTTCATAAGCTAACTAATGTTAGGAGGCAGCAGAAACCCGTTTAGCTAAAACAGTGTTGTCTACCTTGTTGGACAAATGGGTAACTGTGATCATGGAACATGCTGTCAAAAAATTTGGTAGCTATCTATCATATGTCTATTGTGATGCGTGTTCTTTTCTATACATTTCACTCGACCTGAGTAAATATTGGAGTTAGTTCCTTAACTAACCTAACTCGTTTCAGGGACAGGCATCCCAGTTTACGCCACACTCAAGCACGGTGATCGAGGACACTGATACGACTGCAGACGACAAGTGCAGCATACGCGTGTCCCACCGACAGCAGAGAGGGACGGCCTCACGAGCCTCTGCTGCCCGACACACCGGCTCTTCTGAATACTACTCCAGGTGAGCATGCGACGAGGATTAAAAGATCCAACATTGTTTCATACTAAACTCGAGAACATGAGTTATTTTTCTCAATCAACTACTACAAAATATTTTCCGTGCAAAAGTGCATAACAGCTTGTTGATGCTGAATGGGAATATTTACAACAAAGTTGCAAGTTGCTGAACAAAAAATACTTGGTTTGAGTGGTTTGTGTTATACCAATGTTCACTCTGCACTTACGTAGCTGCAGGTCTATTTCCAATGATTTGTATTGCCTTATGCTATCAACTAGTCTTTGACAAATACCACAATACAAATGGAGACGAAATTTCTATGAACTGTTGACGAGTTAGATGCGTGTGAGGATGTGTAATATCATGAATTATTTTGTGCATACGTGGCTGATCACGGCAGCTAACTACCGTCCGATCTCGAAAGAAATTATACAGATACATACGCAAGGCCTAATCTTCCAGTAAAGGGGGTGGATGACCGCTAGACGGACCTCACTCTCTTTCCTTGCACTCGTCAACCAAAATCTATCCCTTTACTGCTAAAAGCACTCAACAGAACAGTTGACACAAATCACTCGCTATATGCAAGCTCTTGCTGACTTGATGCATGATGGATTTGCAGCATACCACGTCCTGGCTCTGCTTATACAGAACCAAGCGCACCTGCTATCTCTCTCCACTTCCCGCCTCCATGTAGACAGCTTGAGCCTTAGCTGCCGTTAGGGATGGCCCTGTGATTTTTCCGTACTAGTCGGCATATGATCCGGGGGCTCGTATATTGTAGCAGTTGTGTCTCTTGCTGCACAATTTTTTTTCCTACCTTTCGGCTTGCCTGCCTAACGAAAAATTTACTCCCAACTCCTTTGTTTTCAACTGATGATGGGACTTGGATGCCCGAAACGTCTTGACACTTTCACTCAGAGTTCCTTTAGTTTTTAACCACTCTCAATATAATTTTAGCTTCCCACTCCTCTCTT
>SDVV010001115.1:0-26964 GCA_016164225.1 Gammarus roeselii | reverse complement strand
AAATATATTGTTGTTGAAAAATTCATCGCTCATAGCTCTATGAACACATTCCTACCTCACACCACGAGTGACACTTGTTGTCAGATGCGCAGCTGCAGTCTGCAGCCACATGGCAACCTGCAACGATTGGGCAACGGTGGAACTGCACCATGTTCAAACACGTTTCCCATCGGTACCATGCGAGAATATATGTTGATGTTCTCACTTCGCGTTCGAACGCGTTCTGAACACATCGTTTTAGCCTCAGTGTTAGAATTCACGATTTTTGTTACACTTTAAAAGCAGCGCTAGCGACCAGCGCGTAAAACGCTTTAAATTCTACCGGCGCCGCTGAATTCGATGGTGATATCAAAATATAGCGGCGCTTGTGGTTCTGCTAGAAAAAATAGCGTCGCCTTGTAGTGCCGCTAGTTTTAGCGCCGCTAGTTGCAGCTCTGTTTACAACAGACCTCATTGAACATCGCTTCCAACCCCATGTTACGCAACATCATTCCCACACCCCACAGTGCCAACACCACAAACCTTGCAGTGACTTATGGCAGAGGAATGACGTTCAAGCCTAACACGGGCAACATTATTACTGAAGCCAAAATTAGACTGAACGTATCCCGAGCACTTACCAGAACTACTTACGGGTACTCTGATAAAGGTTCGAAAATGATAACATACCGTTTGTGTAGGAATAAACTTTTTTATTATTTGTTATTACTTTATAATCAATGACAGCACTTCTCAAACAATTCATCGGGCCCGTTATTCCCTACGCAAACACTGACAGGTCTATTTTTCCTACGCAAACACTGACAGGTCTACATAATATATACTAATATAATATGTTGTGGGATATATCATGCTTGGGGAAATAATAAATATTTCTTGTCTCGTATTGATGTTAACGAGTGAACAAAAAACTTGGATCGCTCTCGATTGCCGGAAGACTTATTTTGAACAGCATTGAAACAAAAATTTGAACAGAGGTCATCAGAGTAACAGAGGGGAGTGAATATCAGATCCTTCTTTTCATCTGCGTCGTTGGAAAATTCAAGAAAAATTGAAGTCCAAAGTGCAGCCTCAATGGTGTAGGACTTCCAATTCCACGGCAGAAGCCAATCGACTCGTTAGTACAGAGATTCAGGGAGATCCCACCATTTTCATTCGACACGTTGCGAGAAAACTCGACTTTAACAAGTTGACTACTCATACAATTCATCGAACGCAACTGCAACTGAAGCCGTACAAGTTTCAAAAGGTGCTCAGATCTTAGTGAAGAACATGGAAATCAAATTTTTTGTTTTGTTCTTGGGTATCAGATTCAAACATTGATACACAAAAAAAATCCGATTGAAAAATAGTGCATGCTTCAGCCACATCCTCATCCTCTACATTCAAGGTTTTGAAGCATTGCTAACCCTCATCCCTTTGAGGATTACTGTGTCCCGCGTCACTTCGGGGTACAGTAATTATTTCAAAATTTTGTTCGAAAATCCACAAAAATCGTTTTTTAGCGTCAACTTCAGATGTTGGCGAGTAACGATTTTTCTACGAGGAATTGTGTTTTACATTTAAAACCGTTAGCACGGTGGAAAGAATTTACAGTCAGCGTCCGTAAAAAAATGATGTCTTGCATGATAAAATTAACTGTACACGTCAGCGCACTGGGAAGTGAAACTGTTCAGCCATACAGGTCTCGATCGCTGGTCCTCCAGGTTGTAAGTCAGTTCTCAAGCATAGAGCCACCAGGCGATATTGTAACATCCTAATGATGCAATTTCCAAAGCTTTTGTTTGATTTTTCAACATATTTTCATTTACTGTAGTTTTCTACCGCCATTGGTGTCATAAACGTGAGTTTTGAACTGATAAAAGCCCAAAATATATGTTTCATATATCAGCAACAGGAATGGTGGTCACAAATATAAGAATGTGAATCGTTTGCTCGTTTGTTTCAGTAATGAAGAGTCATTCATGAATGTGCTGTTACCTTTCATTGCATTGTAGATTGTCTTACTCAGGCAGAGTAGCTCGTCATATTCCATGCACATTGTCATTCCTTACAACACCGATGCTAATATTTTTAGTACAAAATTGTAAAAAAAAAATTAGAATCAAATACGAACGCATTAAATATATATGTTTTGGTTCCTTTTATTGGTCAATCTTAAAACGTATACAATTAGACATTTAAAAATAGGATATCCCACGACATTTTGCAGAAAATAAATACTTCAACGTATTTCCATTAAACGGTGACGGATAAAAAGTCGGTCTTCAAAATCGTGGAGAAATGGAATGATCAGTGAAATATACGTTGAGTTTTGAGTTGCATCTGAAAACGGTATAAAGGCTACCAACAATCATTAAAGACAATTTTAAATTAAAGAGATATTCAGAAAGGTCTTTCTGAATCACAATAAAACATATCCTCTGCAATTGGTTCCGTCGTTCGATGGCGTCGTTGAGGTAACTGTGTTCCACAGAACGGCTGCAATGTTCTTCCTGCTTCCTCTGTACTTTTTCACCAAAGCGATTACTGGTAATGGAATCTTCAGTGAAGCAAGAAACGAATCTGTGTGATTCCAACCGAAGAGTTTACACAAGAGGGGACACCCTGGGAGAGGACGTCCTGAGAGGGGACGCCCTGAGACGGGACACCATGAGAGAAGGCAGCACTCTGAGAGGAGACATCCCTATAAGAGGCGCCCCGTGAGGGGACAAAATGAGGAGGAGAGTCTTTATGGGGATACCCTGGTAGGTGAGCTCTCTGAGAGGAAACACAGTGAGGAGGGTACTCTCAGTCGAACGCACTGAGAGAGAACACATTGAGAGGAGACACATTGAGTGGAGGCACGTCGAGAGAGGACACACTAAGAGAGGACACCCTGACAGGAGGCAGCCTGAGAGGGGCCCACTGAGAGGGGTCACCCTGCAAGGGGACACCCTGAGAGGGGATATCTAGAGAGTGGGCCCCCTGAACTTCGTTCAGAGAACTGGTCTGTTATTCAAATAGTATGTTGCACTCTTATCTATGATTAAGCCATATTTCTAAAATTTTGAGAAAAAAGTGAACTGGAATTTGAATGGCATCACTTGTAGCCTTGATTCACCAACAAACTATTCTGAACTCTAGAGTATGAGAATTACTAAACGATTGTTTGGCAGATGATGGATCATTGTGTTCAGTCTGTGAAGGTGGTTCGGTGAATGTAGGGGACAGTAGAAGTAGTAGGCCTGGGACGGGCTGAAATGTCCATTCTAGCACAATTCCAAAATTGACTTTGCAGTACAGCTAGCCCAGCCTAGATCATACAACTATCCCAGCCTAGAAAGCACAACTAGTTCAGCCTAGATGCAACTAGCCCAGCCTAGATTTAAGTGCATCAAAGTGCAGAAATATGAAGGGAAGGAACGATTTTTTATTGTGTGTTATTGATGGATGGCTTTCTCAATTCTCTATTTTTACGTTAATTCCACGCAGAGTCACAGTCGATCTGACATATTAAGCACTCAGCTAATGTGTGGTGAGGAAAGAGTTATTAAAACATGCTATCCTGCTAGTGATTAGTTCAGCTCTAGCAGTGGCCAGATTGCAAAATAACACTTGTGTAGATAAATAGAAGGAACATGGACTCAGAGCAGCGTTTCCCCAGCTGGAGAGACAGCTTTCGACCAGCTCACACCTGGTCGAAAGACAGCTCATAAGCCGGTGTCAGCAGCAGTTACTAAAAGCTCCACCTGATTTAACCAAATGCTAGGTTCGCTTCCCACCCCCAGCTATCCCTTCTAATAATAAGATTACCATGGATGGAAAGCTGTCTATCAATTCGTTCACAATCACTATCCACTTCCTCCAACTCCCCTCACGTCCACTGCTTCCTCCTTACTGATAGTTTTGTCCATCCACGCAGTTTTCGCTCCATTCATGAAGTTAACGAGAGTTTCTGAGGCTGAGCCCAATAGATTTTACAATGAATGGACACTGAACGTGAAATGAAACAGAATGATCTGTTTGAAAACTATGGTAATTATAAAATTCAATACGGCTATGAATGAGCAGACACATGTTTGTGGTATTACTATATTGTTACGCTCGGTATTACATTTATTAATTGTTGGAATATGATAACCATATATTTTGTAGTTATTTGATGATTAAATCAGGCAATTTCAGCAAAATACATAGTCACCTAACGTGAGTCGCATCAACGGTTGAATGTGGTTCTACAGGTATTGTTTGGTCACAACTGTAACCTGTGGGCCAACAGTAGCTGATTATTGAATGTTCAAATCCTAATAATTACTGATTCATTAAACGTAAAGCATATCAATCATTGTTTTTTTTCCGTTTGAATCAAACGAAATTCCTCAATCTCGATTCCGAGAAGAAGGACAAAAATGCTGTTAACGGATGGACAAAAGTATTGCTATAAACAAATCTTTTTGTAACATTGTCATTCTGTTCGCTCAACACACTGATCTGATTTGCATCATCAGCGACGCACTTCAATCAAAGGAGTTGAAAGAGGAAATGTCGATTAAAAGGATTACGATTAACAAGGTAGTTATAAACGATGAGAAGATACTACGTTGAAGAAGTTGCGAAAGACGCATGTGAAACATAGTTTGCTAGGGTTACTACATAGATACCAAGTTCACATCATCAACCCTTCTTGATTTTGCTGTGTCATCTACACCGTGGACAGTACTGTTGACATGATGTCATCGCCTGCTATTGCAGTGCCATTTATGCCGTGGACATGACCAAACATGGCATTCATTCCTGTGAAATGGGGCCTGTGGACACCATAAACACCGTTGACATGATCAACCTTGCCTGGCAATTCTGTGTAAAGGTCACCTTACATTCGGTTGATATTTTAAACACTGATTGATGTTGTTGCTCCATGGCAGCTATACATATCAGTTTATATTGGTGATTATTACTAGTATTAGGTGCAGGTGGTGATAGAGGGGATGTAAGCATGGATAGGTGACGAAGCTAGTGACTGCGTGAGGCGAGATTGGGTAACTGTTGTCGGATGGATGGTGAGATCAATGAATCGGTGTTTTGTGTTGGGAGTTGGACCCATTGAGTGACGCTGTTGGAGCAGAGAACATAAATATGAATGCAGCAACTAAAGATGTAGTGGCTGCTTCTGTGTGTTTGGTAGATTCTTTTGAAGAGTGCTAATCGAGAGGATTAGCGATGGCACGGATGGTGGGATTGACGAGGAGAAGGATGGCTTTAGGTGTGGTAAAGGGTGTGTGCAGATCAGATTTTTGATGTGAGACAAGTCTGAAAGAAGTACCAGCAACCTGCTCGTGCAGGCTGCTTTTTTCGACCCATGCGCTTATGGCGGCCCTATGACAATTTTAGAGACAGTCCAGAATGTCTCACTCGGGGTCTGGTAGGCGCGAACCTGAAACCCTCGTCTTCCAATAGAAGTCAATTGTAAGGAGGCCGACAAGCTACCCAATCGGCTACCAAGTTGGAGGGGGTGGGCATTGGTCGAGGGCGGTCCTGAGTTTCTATGTTGAGGCAGAGCATGTGCTGGTGTAGTGTGCGAGGTGAGTGATTGGTTCTCATTAGTGAGACTATGACTAGATTGTGTTATATCTCCATTCTGTTCAGTTTCTTCTCGGATGGACTGGTCTAGGAGATGAAGGCGATTGTATTGGATCGAGGTTTCGAGTAAGCTAGGAGCAAATGGGCGAAGTTGACTGTTGAGTTAGTTGCTGTTTGTGGATGATACGACAATAGTCGCAGATTCGGAGAAGTTGTGTTTGAGTTTGGTAGAGTTGTGAGCGGAATCAGTGTTCAACCATGTATGAGTACTTGTCCCAACTCTTCTCTACGGGATTGAGACTTGGAGAGCGTGGTAGGAAGAAATAAGAAAGTTGAGGGTTTTCGTTGCATGTTCGAGAGGTATGAACGGAGGGACGCTGAGGAGTAGCTTCAATAATGACGTTGTTCAAAGTAGAACGGGGTTAGTGAAAAAATAAAGGACACAGTTGATTCTCGTGTTATTAGGATGTTCGGACACCCGGGGAGGATGAATGATGGGAGATTGATGAATACAGGGATGAAAACGGAGATGAGCGAGGTAGGCCCAGAGGAAAACCGAGTTTGGGTGGATGACGTTATGAAGAGTGTTGATAGCGTCGATAGCAAGGCATAGTCAAACTATTTTGATCTCGAAATTATTCTGCGTGCTAAAGGCTTTGGGGAGACAAGACATACAAGTGGAGGTCGCAAGAGAGCATGCTATATATCGGTGTGAGCATATAAAGATTGTGACTGAATGAGTTTTGACGCGGCCCTGATGAACGTTCCCTCCTATGACGTCTTCTTGATAACAGGAATGGACGCGGGTGGAGCAGGCTCTGAAAATTATTACGTAGCTAAAGCAAACCATTGAAAGTGATGTGGCCCTGCTGCTAAAGGAACAAGTTTTGGTAAGAGTGCGAGTGCATACGAGGAAGTGAGGTGTTTTGCCGTCGGCCCCCCCTTCCTGGGGATAGAGCATTGCGTCTGCATTTGTATATGTATAAACAAGGTAGGGTGAGGATTTCTCAATATATGTTTTAATGAGGCAAATTGAATTTTTTAGGTCTGCAGCCTTTGTGTTCTGGTACATTTAATAAGTTCCGTAATAGCTCACGGAATAAATTTCCCTTGGTTTTACCATTGAAGTCATCTGGTTAAAAACTAAAAACAAATTGCCCGGGAATTTAGTAAAGTAACCCGTAAACCTGCATGCGGCCATATACTTCACTTGAAAGTAGGCCACATGTTGTGATTTTACCAATGCATGAGACCTTGCCCATAGCAGTGACTTTGCAACAGCAGTGACAGTTGTGACTTTGCCAATATCTACCCTTCGCAACTGACCATTCTCAGTAATGATCCATAGGAGCATGATCATTACAAAAAAAAGATTCCAAAATTACGACAGATGTCGCTGCCAATGGAAAAATTCGAACTACGCAAATGCGCTCCGTTCGTGCAGTACATGTTTACTTTTAATGAAGTTGATCTAAATTGGTCACATTGCGTGTGTGTCCGAAATAGCAGGCATATTTGAGAATAAAAATCAACGCAACATCACTTTCGCTGATCTGGCGGTCTAAGTTTCTTTGTTCTAGACGTATTGCTTCAGGTGAAAGTAAATGAACAGAATGAATGATCCTTCAGCTGAAAGGAATTAAGATAGATTCAGAAGGGTGATGAACTTTCTTATTCTTTACGATGGTTTAAGAGCTTGAATCAATAACCCGCCATCGTGTCGGAAATGTTCTTTATTATGACATGACAGTGAGGAGGCAGAACGACGTTGGATAGATTGTGGAAGTTTGATTGGTTTGGGAAGTAGTATGTCTATGACAATGACTGGATGGTTATTTGAGAGACTGGCTGCTAGGACTGCTGTTCAAGAGGCATATTGTTCCGGAGGCCTGGTCGCTGTTAAGGCTCGCCCCGCACTATCTATCGAAAATAGTTTCCATCAATGACCGCGATTGATGAAGAAGGGAAGGTGAAATTTATGGTGGTTCAGACAGACCGCGCCACAACAACGGCCGCGGTCAAATCACAGTGGGGCTGATCACTGCATGAGGCCGTGGTCTTATCGCACAGGACGTAGTAACATCACAGAGACCATGATCACATTACAGCGGTCATGGTCACCACATCATAGTGGCCGTGGTAACATCCCATGGGATGTGATCGCATCTCAATGGCCATGTTCACATATCAGGGCTCGTGGTCACCTCTACTTCAGAACAATCCCCTTGCTATCAAAAGGCAACCATGTTTGGGCCAGCATGCCTGTTGCAGTCTTCCTACACATGTAATACACTTGTTAACAGTACCGTGGCCACATCACTGTGACCATGGTTGCATCAATGATGATCTGGTCGAATCGTTGTGGGCTGGTCGCATCTCAGTGGCCGTGGTCGTATAACAGTGGCCGTTGTCACACAACTTTGACCGTGGTCACATAATAGTGGCCGTAGTCACATCACAGTGAAAATGATGACATTACCGTTGTCGTGGTCACATCACAGCGGCCGTGAGCAGGTCACAGGGATTTGGGTCTCACCACAATGTAATGGCAATTGTTACGTAAATCACCGCGGCAGTGGTTACATCACAGTGGTCGTGGTTACATCACAGTGGTCGTGGTTACACCACAGTAGTTGTGGTGAAATCACAGTGGCCGTGGTCACATCGCAAGGGCCGTGGTCTCTTAAAAGTAGCATAAGGTCATATCACAGTGGCCGAAGACACGTCACAGTGATTGTGTCCACGTCACAGCGGCCGTGTACACATCACAGTGGTTGTGTTCACATTACAGTGGTTGTGTTCACATTACAGTGGTTGTGTTCACATTACAGTGGTTGTGTTCACATTACAGTGGTCGTATTCACGTCACAGGGGACGTGTCTACCTCACAGTGGTCGTGTCCACATCACAGTAGCCGGGACCACATAACAGGGATCGTGTCCGCATCACAGTGGTCGTGTTCACGTCACAAGGGACGTGTCTACCTCACAGTGGTCGCGTCCACATCACTGTAGCCGGGCCCACATAACAGTGGTCGTGTCCGCATCACAGGGGCCGTGTCCAAATCACAGTGGTGATGCCCACATCAGAGTGGCCGTGTTCACATCAAATTGTTGTGTCCACACCACAGTGGCAGTGTTCACATCACAATGGTCGTGTCCACATCACAGTGACCGTGTCCACATCAGAATAATTGTGTCCACATCACAGTGACCGTGTCTGCATCACACTGGTCGTGTTCAAATCACAGTCTCCATGGTCACAACACATTGGTCGTGTCCACATCACAGTGACCGTGTCCACATCACATCAATTGTGTCCATATCACAGTGGCCGTGTCTGCATCAAACTGGTCGTGTTCACATCACAGTCTCCATGGTCACATCACATTGGTCGTGTCCACATCACAGTGTTTGCGTCAACAACACAGTGACCATGGTCACATCACAGCTAGTGGCCGACAACGTTGCTCTAGATATGGTCATAAATCACACACCAGCTGCAACAAAGGTCTGAAGGAGGGAGAAATGAAGTGGGCTGATGAACAGGGTGGGAGGGGGGGGGCTGAGGGAGGGAAACAATATAATAACGTCTTGTTATTGTGCACGATGATAAGCTTCATTGATGAGCTTCGTTGTTTACAAGATGTAGTTGTGACAAACACCTGTTCATAGTTATGTAATCTCCAATTAGTATTGTGTAATTGCAATATGTTCTACCACTGTAGTTGACCTTGCAAGAAGTAGGAACGAGTGTTGGATAAAATTGTTGTTTATTAGTTAAACTATTTTTATGTTCGACATCGGCAGCTCAAGTGTACAGTAGCATTCAACATAGCTGTTTATTTCAACGGCAAAACCAACAGTTTTGATGGGAATCAAATCACCGAGGACTCCACCGAATAGAGTTCATCAGCATGATATTATGATTAATTGACTTTCATATCAGACGTGTCGAGCATCAGTGAAATAACGGGGAATTGACAGTAGATCCACCGTTCATTGCCCGGTTTCATTGCATGGAGCGACGAGTTATGATGCTATTCCTAACCGTCATTGACAGAGGCGGAGAGAGGAAAAGGGCAAGGTGTTGGAACGACCAATTGGTTTTGTTCCAGCGAACAAATGCACTCATCCCATAGACTGAGCGACTAATTTGGCCTCCATAGATCAACTGTCTCTGGACGCTGATGTGGCTATGTTCGAGCCTGCTGAAGAGATGTCATTTGATGTCACTTTAATCTTGGCTTTGTTCCGTTTGCGTCAGTCAACCCTCGCTCACGAAGGAATATCTAACGAATGGCAACTCAAATGACAAAACTTGGCTAGGACCAATCCATGGATCCAGTCTGTAGATCCTGATCGGGATGGATGAACTAACAGTTTTTAAAAACTACCAATATGGGGATTTATATACGATGCTACTTTACAAACAATAATTGTACTGTATTAATTCAAGAGTTTTAAAATTAAATTTCACAAAGATGCAGGGTCAATGCGAATTAGAGGGTCAAGGCCAATGTGAAAGAATTGTTGTAACTCTGGGCCGGCTGGTTAATGAGTTATTGTGGTGCAATATATGCATGTTGTGGATGGCTGTGCGTGACTTAAAGATTCTCGCAGCCGTTGCTTACACGAGGCAGGCTAACGCGATGAAGACTTACACGGAGAAGGCTTACGCTCAGCAGGCTTCCACGCGTCAGGTTTACATGGAGCAGGCTCACATGGAGCAGTCTTGAGGAGCAGGTTTACATGAAGCAGGTGAATACAAAGAGACTAATACGAAGAACAGTTACACGAATTAGGCCTACACGAGACAGTCTTACTCGAAACAGGCTTGAAAGAAGACAGTTTACACGAAACAAGTGTAGACGAAGCCGTCTGAAACGGATAAGAGTTCTTCAAATCATGTCGAAACAAAGCAGGCTTACGTGGAAAAGATAAACACGAAGCCGGTTTACACGAAACTGTCCTAAACTAAGCATGGCTTACATAAAACAGGTTTTCTCAAAATATGTTCACACAAATCAGCCTTTCTCGGAACTACCGTATGCAAATATGGGTTACACGAAGCAGGGTTACTCAAACCAGGTTCTAATAAATAAACCTACACAATCAGAGAAAGTCCTGGCTTCTCTCTGACTCCCGCTGACCAACACTGCTGATCAGCAAGATGCTCATGCTTACCAGCACAAGCAAGTAGTTCAAGTTCCTGTCACTGACAAACACGAGTCAGATGAACCAGTTACTAACACAACAAATAGGACTACAGTAGGAAATGCAGGAGACTATCAGTGACACACACACACTCATACACACACCTACACACCCTAACACACCTACACACACACACGAACCGATAATATTCATCGTCAGCTTAACGACTTTCGAGTGGTTCTCTCTTGTACTTTTTCAAAATCGTTAATGTAAACCAGCTTTCATAAATCGCTCTGGTAACATTTTTAAATTTAGCTAACGATTGTGAACAAATACCCTGACTTTATTCTGTAATCTGGCTCATAACCTGTTTGATAAACAGAAAATTAACTCTGACGTATTGATAAAAAGATGCAAAATAACAGTTAAAACGTTAATGTACATCAGACGTGCAGGAAAATTCTTTAGAGTACTAAAACTTGTCTCCATAGCATACTTTCTCCAATAGTGTTCCCAACGCGTGATCGGAAAACTAGTGGTAAAAAATAATGCGCTTCTCAACCAAGTCGATGATGACATTACATGGTCTAGCATGCTTACAAGTGTTTACACGTGTTGGAAGACAACAACAGGCCTATTGGCCCAATCTAAGATGCCTTTTGATAGCTAGAGGATTAGTTCTGAAGTAGAACGTCTAAGAAAGCTTCATGTGCATTTCTGTTTCTTAAACATCAAGAAAAACCGGATCAGCTGTTTGTTGGTGATTTATCCAGAACTTATCGAGCCGCCACTTAAACGTTCCGATTGTACTGCTGTTCACCACCTCCGCTAAAAGCTTGTTCGATTCTTCGACAACTCTATACGTGAAGAAATTGCGCGTGATGTCGAGTGATAAACGTTTCCCAACGATTTTGTATCCATTGTTCCTAGTCACTCCGTTTGTGTCCAGAGTGAAAAGGCTCGCTCGGTCGACGTTCTCCTTACACTTCATAATCTTCCACACTTCTATCATGTCGCCTCTGACTAGACGTTTCTCTAGCGAACAAAGATTGAGTTCACGAAGCCTGTCTTCGTACGATTTATTCCGCAGCGAGGCGATGAGTTTGGTATCTCTACGTTGAACCTTCTCAAGTTTAATGACGTCTTTTCTAAGGAATGGAGACCAGAATTGAACGGCATACTCGAGATGCGGTCTCAAAAAAGCATTAAGTAACATGAGCATACTGTGTGGGTTTTTGAACGAGATACCTTGCATTTTGTTGCCTTTCTTGGCAGCATCTTTACATTGCTTGCTGCTTTTTAGGTCGTTACTAATTATGACACCTAAATCTCTCTCTCCGGTTATAGGAATGAGTTTCTTTCTTGACATTTAATATTGGTGTTTGAGGTTATGAAGACCTATGTGAATAACTTTACATTTCTCTGCCTATTCAACAATTTTGTTCAAGTCTAGTTGGATCTGCTGACACTCTAGTTCAGTTTGCGCTTATCCTCCTATCTTTGTATCGTCTAAAAACTTGTTAATGTTTGAGAGTACGTTGCTATCGAGATCGGTAACGAATGTAATAAAGAGAACAGGACCTAACGCGGATCCTTGTGGCACACCGCTTGTAACATTAGTCCACGGGGATGAAGCTCCGTCAACTACAACTCGCTGCCGTCTGTAGGTAAGCCAGAATTTTATCCAGTTGTTAAGTTCGGTCCGAATACCGCTTATTGGGGGCTTTATGAAAGTTTTTTTGGAAGTAAAGGTAAATGATATCGATTGAAGATTTGGTGTCATGGATTTCAATTACATTTCTGAAAACAGTAGCAGGTTCGTGTGACAGGAACGGTTGTGTCTAAAGCCATGCTGAGAGTCGCCAATCAATTTGTTTGATTCTAAGAATTCTGCAATTTTATCCATTATCAAACTTTCTATCAATTTTCCAATGACTGAGGTGGGACACTTTTGGTTCCTTATTTTGAAAATTTAGGTAACATTGGCATTTTTCCATTCAGAGGGGCAGGTGGCAATTGTGAGAAATTTTCAGAATTCTGGGATGAACTTGGTCTGGACCTATAGATTTTGTGACTCTCAATTTATCTATATATTTAGTAACTTCGGCTGAGAAAAAGTTCACAGTGTTGAGGGCTTCAATTTGTCTCTCCGCTACGATATTCTCAGAATTAGTAATATCCTGATTCTCTTACGTAAATTAGGAACCAAAGTATAAATTAAGAAGGGCACTCATTTTGGTGTCCTCTGTTTCTTGCTCATATGAGGACCATTTAGAGATGTTGATTTTTTTTATTCGAAATATAATAAAAAAAATTGTGTCGGATTTGTTTTGGCATTGGTGGCTATTTTATGTGGATGGATAACCTTTGGATGCAGAGTGTAAGCGGCGATACTCTGAAGTAACCGCAAACGCATGACGATTCTACGTTAGTCAGGCTGACTAATTAACATTAAACGAAAATATACGCGGTAAATCCTGACGAATTTGAATTCGTCAGATAAGCTCAACTAAACGAAAGTACTCATCAGGTCTACTCTGGGACAAATATCTATTCTCAGGTCACAAAATCCCGTTACTTCCACCGATAGAAAGACACGGAAAGTCAAGGTACTTCTACTGGAAAGCAAGACTAAAACGAAAGATCTGGTTTATCTCCATGACAAACTGGACTCAAAAATTCATGTCTCTCTCACAAACAAGAGCTTGGTTGCAACACTAACAAACATGACTTAGGAAATCAAATTACCATCACCAACAAGCTATCATTGGGAACCAAGGTGCTCTCACCTACCCACACTACCAGGAATACCAAGTTACTTTATCTTTATCTATCAAACACGATCCAGGAACCCAGATTAACCTCACTGACAAACAAACCACAGGGAACATCACCCAAAAAAGGAAGTAAATCTAAATGACAAACACGACCGACCAACTAGATGCTGCTTTACATGAAGATTGGAACGAGTTTTAACCTATGGCAATGTGCACAGCATGTGCTAATATTTATTCGAGTTAACTGAGACAAGATGAAGTGTTGTAACTCCGTCCATAACCCGCGAGGTTATTATGCAGCTGCTGTATTAGATCTGAACTCGCCGCATTCATTCGACCGAGACTGAATATTCATGTGACTGGATAATGGAATTACATGGATGTGGCGACCGACTGCGTCAATAGAGGAGGAAAGAGAGAGACCAGGAGTGATTACAGAGCAGAGAGAGTGAAGGCTGAAATAGTGCATGACTGAGGGAGTCATAGATTGAATTGTGCAGGATTGAGAGAGTGATGATGTAAATACAGTAAGCCTGAGGGAGTGATGACGTGAGTTGAACAAGTTAGTGAGTGATGCCGTAAAGAGAGCATGACTTAGGGAGCGATGGCGTGAATCGAGCAAGACAGAGAGAGTGATTGCGTAAACAGTGTAACACTGAGGTAGTAATGGTGTGATTTGCGTATGAGAGGAGTGATAGCGTAGATTGAACCCAACTGCTAGTCTGAGCAGGACCGAGAAAGTGAGTGACATGATAAGAGCAGGAGACGAGGAGCTCATTCGTGAATTGAGAACAGCAGGTCACATTATATTCATGAGTATAATGTGATTACACGCCCAATGGTTGTTCAGGTACACGCACCTGAACAGATGAGCCGATCAGTGTCTTGTTTGTGATGCCAGCTACAACCAAGCATGTGCCTGTCACGCACATGTACAGGTTTGGACGACATACTGCAGACGATGGCGCCATTGGACGCAAGGTCTTCACAGTGCACAGTACCATTTTAACCACCCCAACGGATGAGTGACTGTCATGAGGCCAGTTGCTTAAGCTGATGTCAGTGAGAAACTTATTCCCCGCGGGGATTAGACCTTAAACCTCTCGATTGCAAGGCCGGCACTGATGCCATTAAGCAACTCATTGAATGGACAACTCAGTTAAACTCTAAAATGGATGGAACTCATATTAAAGGCTGATCACGGCCAATCCTGGAGGCTCATGGTTGATAATGTTTACCATGGCAATGTCAACCGTGGCTTTATTTTGGACGTATAATTTCATCCAATTCGACCAGTGACTTGCCTGATTCTTAGTTGTTACCTTAGTTGGTAGAGAAATCTGTCGATGCCTAGTTCAGATTATGGTGGTCAGTGTTGTGGCATTTGTCTCCACTACTCGTCCGTTAACCATCAAACGACTTCTGAATAGGTCGGCGTTCAGTTTGAAGCGGGTTGGGGCCCCACGATCACAGTTTAGGATATAGAAGTTGTGAGATCTAGGGCATGGTAGCTCCCATCAGCGCTGTCGGAGCATTTGCTCACGTACTGCACGGCGTGCTTAGGTCTCATACTTAATAATGTGATACTATATTAGTATTCATAGTATACCGTTTGTCGTAATGACGTGGAGGTCAAATATTGTAGTAAAGGGGATGCAGGAATGGAGAAAATCAGTTAGCTGCTCATCTTTGACCACTAAACAATCTATCATTTTTCTGCAAATATCAAACATGTAGGGTGATTATTGATTTTTGCTGAGGTATTTATTCCTCTTTGTAGCCACCAAATGAAATCTACAAATCGAAATAAAATAGGTTTAATATTTTGGCAGTGAACTATCACCTACAAAATTATTTTGAGGGCTCGCGTTTTTTGCAGCGCACTGTTGAAATAATCACCATGGTTGGTTGTGCATAAGATACGTGTGGACACTTGTATACGTGTAGACGAGGGATCTTCGTGGTCAATGTCTACTGAAGGCTGGAAAGGGCCATAATTGTAATAATGAAATAAATGTTTGAAGCGGTGGTCATATTGGTGGACGAGACTACATGGCCAAGGTCGCAAAAATTTGGTTTACATCTGAGAGTCAAGTCCTGACGTTCTTGATTTATAGTTGATCAGGCTTGAAATAATTCAACTGAAATTGAACTTATTAGTATCGACCCAAGCTTGAATCAAAATTGTAACTACCGAGCTTTTACCTGGATTCAACCTTAAATCATTGATGAATACCCTAATTTTAAATTAGGGTATGCGTTTGTGCAAACGTCCGATCTTTGCTGACATTGGCAACAGAGCATTGCGACTGGCCCTACTATTAATAAGGAAAGTAAGATTGACCATGGTGAACTAATCGCTGATCTCGGTGGGTTTTATGTTGATCACGGGCAAGCCTATATACGACCATGGTCACGAGAAGCTGCTTCATGACGTACTTGATCCCTGGTTGATCAGGCTAGAAAAAAAAAATTAAATGAGAATCAAGTCGATTTGAGCTTCAGAGGGTCATATCCCTATAACAGAGTAATGTGGGCAAGCGCAACATTGAATGGTCAAGCTGAACGAAGCGTAGGCATAATTAAAAATGCCATAAGGAAAGCCACAGGTGCAGTGAAAAAGGTTAGGCCACGTATTGCTGCATTATCGCTGCACCCCGCATTCCGTATCAGGTGTTGCCCCAGCTGTATCATTAGCACCCCGCATTCCGTGTCAGGCGTTGCCCCAGCTGTATCATTAGCCTCCCGCATTCCGCGACAGGTGTTGTTCCAACTGTATCATCAGCCCCCCGCATTCCGCGACAGGTGTTGCCCCAGCTGTATCATTAAATGGTAAAGTGCATGTAACTGAGAACGAGCTAATTGACCCTAGGTATGCACCTGAGAAATGTCATAAAAACCCTGTAATTATTAATATGTTCCAAGTAGTTGACAATATAAATGTGTTAAACGTAAGACAAGGACCTAAATGGCTAGATGGAGTTGTTAACGAAAAAATCGGTATTGATATTTATATAATTCATGCAACTAAACTAGATGTCACATGGACGAGACATGTTGAACAGCTGTTACCAGAAAACACTCGACCTCGTGACGACAAGAATAAAGGAAACATTTATCTGGAAGAGTGCTTGGAAGATAGTCAGCGGGAAGAATCTAAGTTGCGAGAACGAATGCAAAATGAGAATGCTAGTGACAAAGCATCTGCGAGTGATCGGATTGAAGTCGGTGGCGAATCGAAACAGAATGCCTGCTACACCCACAACACAATATGACCCAATACAGGTAATACCAAATATGAACCAGTCAAGACGCTTCGGCTGATAGCGTCGTCCAGTAGATCGATATAGAGCTGGTGATAAATAATACATAGCATGGTACATCTAAATGATATAACTGACCTTGATAAAGACCAATGTACGGTCCAGTAGAAAATGTTTGTACGGTATAACTCTTCTTAAAAGGGGGGGAAAGGCGTCATATCTCTATACCACAGTAATGTCTGCTTGTGTAACGAAGGAGGCTTCCGGTACGTTGAGGGTCGCTGGTACTTAATCCTATAAGTGAACGGATGTTGTTCACAATAAAATACGGTGCTTGTGACGAGTCATAACAATTCAGATGGAACAAGCCCACCACGGACCGCACATTTGGACGGAAGTGACGTATCGCGAACGTATATGTGTGTATACGGGGAATGGTATGGACAAGGATGAGGATGCCTAGAAGTTGGGTCTGTATTTGCTCGACCTGGATCCCGGCCGATTGATAGAACGTACTCTCTTCTCTTGAATCCAACTTAAATCCCGTTTTCCCAACTTGTATAAACTGTGTAATCCAATCCTAGTTTGAGTGGAAATCCTCTGCCTACAATATTGTAAGATACAACACAGTTACAGCGATTGCAGCCAAGACCAACACCAGATCATAGTGGCTTAAACCCTAGTTTTTAGCTGGGAGTGTATCGGACCATAGAATATGTACTGACTTAGAAACACAATGATAAATATTTTTACCGAGTGGATTCAATTAAAATTTTCTCTTGATTAGAGTAGGCCTCTCCTGTGATAACTATTTTATTTCTCAAGTAACGTTCAGGTTTGGTTACGATAGTGTTTGCAGAAAGTGAAAATATTACAAACAAAAAAATGTCTAGCAACGCGGTTTGCTCTGATATGAATAGTTTTAAGCACATCACCTTCACAGCTAATCCCGCATCCTTGCACATTAATATTTCAGTGTTATTAACCACCGAAGCCAGCATTTATTTCGCTACAAGGGATCAACTAATTCTCTCGTAGCAAAAGTTAATGAACAGAGACAAGCGAGTCAAAACACGTAAATGCGGAGATGCTTAAGAATTTTTCATTGTTTAATACGAAATAATTAATTCTCTCAACAATCTTAGGTTATTTCAAAGGACCACAAATGCTTTGATGAATCCGAGATGTATCAGGAAGTTTGTGTTCTAATTCTTCAATAGCAAGACGGACACAGAAGGAAGACCAGACCATCGTGTAAATGTCCATAAAAAAAAATCAAACTCAATGAATAAAATCCATATCGCACGCGAATTGATTTTTTGACAAACTCTTTAAACACATATAGTTTAGTTGATTGACAGATGAAAATGTGATTAAAATAAGGGGGAAAAGCTTTCAACGTGAAATTTTAACTGTGTGCTCCTACATCAGTCCATATTCTATGGTCGTACTCGCCGTAAGTGGAGCAGGGCAGAGAGTCTTCGGCGTGAATTGAAAAGGGCAGAAGGTGTCCGCGGCATGGAATCAGCAGCTGGGCAGAGGGTGTCAACGGCGTGGATAAAGCATGGCAGAGGGAGTTCTTGGTGTGAATCTAGTAAAGGCAAAGGGAGTCCTCGGTGTGAATATGGCAGGGTAGAGAGAGTCCTCGGCATGAATTGACCATGCCAAGAGGGTGTTAATGCCGTGAACAGGGACTGCTCGGAGTGGAATGGGTTAGCAAGAGGAAGTCCTTGAAAAGAGTAAATCTACGTCGTGAATTAAGAGTAACCCACAGCGTGAATTGAGCAGGAGAGCAGGAGATACTACCTGAGGAGAACGTCGTCTGTGTTGATCGATGAGACCATTAAAAAGCTTAACATTATCCAGGAAATATTAAGCAAGGAAATGAGCAGCAGGTATGCCTGTTTTGTTCAAGTTTGCAAGCATCTCTCTTCTCATGACTCTAAAGTCAGACTCGAAGGAGACTTGGCATAATCATCCTCAAAATTCATCCCTTCAGCTTCGAGCGTAATCGCCCCAGGCATTCAATAGATGACACCACACGGCTTGCTCAACAAATTATGCAATAAGGAAACAAAAAAACGTACATTTATTGTTTTATTCTTCAGCACCTTTGTGAAATTTTTGGAATGAAATAGTATGTACTATACTGATCGACATTTTAATTTGATAATAAAAAATAGCAGTGGTAATTAACGCGTTTTAACGTGAATGTATCGAATTTATTCAATAAAATACAGAATAAAACTGGATGGTGATCAATCGGTGACACGCAGCGACATGGCAGAGAGACATCATCTTTATCAAAAGTAGGCAGGTCACTCCACAGGATCACCCTCAGAATGCTGATTCACAGAAACTATCCACTCCCCATCAATATCTCTTGAGTTTCGAGGGACGTGATCAATTCACACTCAAATACAAGACAATGGGGAAATATCTGTCCGTATAGAACGACAAAAATTGTGGCATCTGAATGAGGAATGTTCTTCGAAAGTTATTTAAAATTTGTTCTCGCGGTGCCGACAAGTGCTTGTGGAAGTGATCGAGCAGTCCGAAATATATGTAGTTCATGCACTCGGCTCAAAAGTCTATCACACGCCAAATGGGAAAAAGAGATTAGATTAGAGTAAGGAAAACAAACAAGCACGAGTGCTCATGTCGACTGTTTCCTTGAAAAGAGCATAGAAGAGTGTGGGATAGTCAACGAGGTTTTAGAAATTCACGCACACATACAAAAAAACAAGGTTTAAAAGATAGAAACGAGAGCAATCACAACTACCATCACCACCATACTAGTTACTACCCTACTTCTAACAGAGATATTTCAACCCCGGAGAAAAAAAGGTCGAGAGTCAGATTGACTTGTTCAGAAACGGGGCGAACAAGATGAGAAACGAAGAATTTAGGTTTCAAGGGTTGCATCTCAGACGGTCGAGCAGAGACGGACACGCCCATACCATCAGCGGACTCTAACTTTTCCTCGAGGGCATGCCTTTCGGCCTGCCCCAGAGGTTGGGTTAGAAGGACTCTAACTAGATATTGAGTATACTACAAATGAACATATGGGTATTTAAATTATGACAAGTATGTGCACATTTAGGAGGAGCACGACGCCCAGTTGCCTAGGTAGTGGTCCTTCCCATGTGGCTCAGAAGATTAAGTCTTCTGTACGCAAGTGGTTCCTTGAAGGATATCGTACTTCAAGGCGAGTCGTCAGAGTGACCTCTCATAAGGATTTGCCCGCTCTTTTCTAATCTAGAGTCTAGGTCATAATTTCCAAAAATATCGTGAAATTTTGGTGAGTGTAATTGTAGGAGAGTAACACGCCCAGTTTCCTGAGTGTGGTTATCCCAAGTGCCCAGTAGAGTAAGTCGTTGAAAACGGATGATTGGTCCTGCAGGAGCTCTTCATATTTCATGCAAGATGTCAGAAGGACATCTCGTTGAACAAGTTGCTCATGGCAACTCTTGAGTTTAGTCAAATAAAACCTTTATTTTTAAATTTGACGAATAGTTATTGCAGAATTTAGTCAAAAAAGGCCCGAGATCAGTATTTACATTTTGAATTTTTAGACAATAGTCAAGGGAAAGCAAATGAGATGCCAGAGAGGCATCTCGTAGACATTTCAAAGTGAGATGCCATAGGGACATCTCCAAGTTATTTCAAGGTGAGATGCTAGAGGGGTAAATGCTAGATATTTCAAAGTGAGATGCCAGAGGAGCAGCTCCAAAATATTTCAAGGTGAAATGCCAGAGCAACATCTCCTAGATATTTCAAAGTGAAATGCCAGAGGGGCATCTCCGCGGGACTGTTTTACCGGATAACCGGCGCTGCTGGTATACGTTGTCTAGTATTACTTTATATCTATTACCTTTATTATTTTATTTTTCCCTTCTGACAAGGAAGTCAGCAGAGAAGAAATGAGAGAGTGCTATCGTATCGACAGGGTCCTTCAATAGAAAGATACTCACTGTCCCAATCATGGATGATATAGTCGAATCTACGCCGTACCGTAGAGTTCAGCAAAAGCTCGCTTTTCGCATATCATGGGGTGTGGTGATGAATGCTACCGATGCAGCTCATCGGCAAGCGTCGCTGAGTCGCAGGCTGACTTTCGCCCCACTGGGTAGTTCATAAATTCACGTCGGTCTTTCCCATTCTTCTCCTTTCTTTTTCTCTCTCGACAGGGAGGGAAGAAAAAAAACATCGTTACGGCATGGTTTCTTTATTGGAAGAAACTCATTGCTGTAACAATGGATGATATCCATTGAATCTACGCCGCACCGTAGAGTTGAACAATTGCCCTCCTCTCGGTGCGGGTTCGATTTTCGTATAGCATGGGGTGTGGTAATGAATGCTACCGTTGCAGTTCATCGGCAAGTGCCGTTGAGTCACCGGCAGACTCTCACCCACACAGTGTGGCTCGCGATTTGTTAGCAATCTTTTATTTTTTTTACTTTCCCCCCAACCAAGGGAAGGAAGAAGAGAAGGAAAAAAGTCTACCATTGTGTCGGCAAGGAGCCTCCATAGTAGAATACTTTCTGACTCAACAATGGGTGATATCGTCGAGCCTACACCGTACCGCATAGTTGAGGAAAGCTTTCCTCTTGGTGTGGGTTCAATTTTCGTATACCATGAGTGTGGGGGTGAATGCTGCCGTTGCGGCTTCTCGACGCGCGCGGCAGTCCATCATCCGCACTAGGTAGTTCATAATTGTCTATCTTTTCCCGTTTTCTCCTTCCTCTTCCTCCCCTTAAGGAAGAGCAGGAAAAACAGAAGAAAAATACCATCGTGTAGGCAAGGCTCCTGCATAGGAAGACACTCGTTGCCTCAACAACGGATGATATATGTCAAATCTACGCCATACCGCAAAGTTCAGCAAAAGCAATTCTCTTGGTGCGGGTTCGATTTTTGTGTATCAAAGGGTGTGGTCGCTGAATCGCCGATAAATTCACCTAGTGGACAGTTAGTGGTACTCGTACCACATAAGAAAAAAAAAGTAAAAGTATATGGTAACCCTCTGAGTCTTAACCGCCGCATCAATTTGAGCAGGGCTCTTCTCATTAGCGGTTCCGATTCTCAGGATACCATAGTCCCTGCATCTCCTTGTCCCGTTAGGACAGCAGATGGCCTCGTAGGCTAGCGGGATGGGTGATTGCAAGTACCGTTAAGGGCTCACACCCAGTACCGGTGGCCCTGACGTGGGTCTTGGGGTGGATGCGAGTCGCCGTAACACCTCTCACTTGGAATATTCCGTTAGGAATACTCGTACCCGAGATACAGTATCATCAGTCTGTATTCATTTGCAATGCAGTATTATCAGTCTGACTGTACTTGCAATGTAGTATTATTAGTTGGGCTGTACTTGCAATGTTAATAGTAGAAATGTTCCATTTCGATGTGGAGATTCAGTCGCTTGAGTTGAGTTGGTTTTGCAATAATATTCATTACATTGTTACTTATAATGAAATTATGAGTAATAATTAACAATTTCCATTACCAACGATGCTTCGATTATTGTTACTGATAATGAAGTTTTTAGTAGTAATTTGAATCGTGAAGGAGCCGTGTCATGCTCCTTCCCTATATCCCTATAGTTATAAACTTGACAGCTTCTGGGAAAGTCGTGTCGTTCTCACGTTAAACGATTCACGTAGCCCAGGGCTTGTCAAGTGCGTTTTTGAACGCATTCACGGATTCTCAGCCAACTACCGCAGCTGGTAAGTTGTTCCAAATACACGAGATTGCGATCGGGAAAAAGTGTTGAGCTAAAGTAGTAGCAAAACGTTTTTCCACAAGTTTCGCCCCGTTGTTTCGTTAATGAATGTTGTTGTCCCTGTCGAAGAGGCCAAAAGGGCTCACGTTGTTGAATTCTTTCAGGTATTTGAAGGTTTCAATGAGCTGGCCCCTCAGCCTTCGTTGCTCGAGGGTGATGAGGCCAAGCTCTTTGAGCTATCCTCGTAGCTATGTTGGCGAACTTGCGGGATGAGCTTAGTTGCACAATGCTGGATTCGTTCCAGTTTGGCTATGTCCCCCTCATTTGTGAATAACAGAATTGGACTGTATGCTCGAGGTGGGGACGGACTAGACGTCTACAACGGCAACACTATGTCCTTCGGTTTGCATAGGATGTTACGTACACCCAAGTCTCTCTGCTGGTCAACAGTTGCAAGATTGCTTCCTGCCATAGTGTGTTTGAAGTTGGCTTTGCGACAGCCCATTTGCATAACTGTACATTTTGCAACATTGAAGGGCATCTGCAAAGCTTCCGACCATTGGACGAGTTTTTCAAGATCTTGTTGAATATCAACCCTGTCTCTCTCCCTCCATGCTGCATGGCAGAGCTTCATGTCGTCGGCAAATTTCGATACCTTGGACAGAAGCCCAGCAACCATGTCGTTTACACAGACGAGGGAGAGGATAAGACCCAGGACAGTGACGAAAAATTGTTAAGCATGTTAAAAATTATGGAACATGAAATTTTTTTGAGTTTCAGTCAGGTTGACTTATTGCTATTGAATCTTCCAGCAATGTTGACTAATTACAGTCGTCCAGATAATCCAGTCAAATGCTCGACTACATGAAATAATCCTGCTTATACTTCGGATTGGTTATGAAGCAAAGTATTTTGTATACCACATTGTTTTGCTCATGAGTAATTAAAATCTATTAAGGAAAGCACACTTCCATGCAAAGTTTTTCCTCTGCGATTGATCGCTGAATCGTCCCCGTCACATCCTGTTTGCCGTTGTAGAGATTCCTAACCGGTTCTTCCTTGATTCACCCTTTTGGAGAGATTCCTGGCTAGTTCCAACTTGATTCCTCCTTTTGGAGATAATTCTGACCGTTGTTACAAATTGTTCATCAGCATCCCAGGGGAACAATAATGCAAATCGTGATCTATTTTAAATTGAATCATCAGCTCGATACAAAAGTAGACAACTGGATAAAATGAAGTAGTCAGCCTAGTAAGAAAAGTGAGCAGAATAGTATACTGTAATATAAAGAGGTATTGTCAAGAGTACTCTAAAGTTGTCGAGCTGGCTACTTGACCTTTTACGTGGTTGTCGTATGAATGACGTAATCTCAGGAGCGAAGACAATTTTTTTTGCATCCGATTTTTTGCAGTTTGGATCAAAGTGTGATGGATACTCTCTAGTTCGTTCTCGCTACAAACCCAATCAATAAATAGGAATATAAAGAGTGTGAAACACATAATGACTTCATACTCAGATCAAGTTAGGTGACAAAGCAAATGACATTGTCATTTTTAAAAATAATAAGAGAGTAAGTAAGGAGCACAGCTTCATTTCGAATTCTGGTCAAAATAATACAAATAAAATCTCATCAAAATTTGGTTTATATCTCGTTCATATCGTCCTGAGTTTTGACAGTTACAGGTTCAAAGCACTGACTGATTAAATACTGTAGAAGATGGCTTTTACTTCTGCTGATGAAGCATTACAAGTTATTTCAGCCATCGCAAGCAGCCTGGCCAACCCTTCCAAATAAATCGCCGTCTGGAGCGTTTTTTCGTCCATTTTTCATTCGCGGTACCTCGTTGATATTTCTCTTCCATTCTCTCAGTCCCGAAAAGTGCATCGTTACAGCCCCAAAACTTGCCTTAACGAGCGACTGCCCGCCTGTCCTTCTGCCCTCCAAAAATTACAATCTTTAGTTGTGTTGCATTATGATGTAGTCTCGGTAAATGTAAACAGGAGGGATCAGGAGGAATCTCCTTTTGACGAGTGAGGACGGTGACCCTTCAAGAAGAGAGACTGAGACTCCCCTTAATTAGGAGGGACGGAGATTTCTCATGATGAGAGACGGTGATCCCTCTCGATGAAGAACGGAGACTCGCAATCGAGAGACCGATGTCCCTCCTGCCGAGGGACGGAGACTCTTTCATCACGAAAGACGGAGACCCCAGGCAAAGAACGGATATTCCTCCAGACGAGGGACAGATATTTTCTTTGCCGACGAGGTATCGTGGCTCTTTGACATGCAAGGGATGTAGATTCCTACCAACAAGTGACTGATATATTCTCGGACAAGGTACGGGAACTCCCATAACGAGAGATTGGGTCTTTATCTGACAAGGAACGGAGATTCCCCCTTGATGAGGGATTTAATGAAAACCGTTCTAAACAGAAAGATGTTTTCAACTACTTAACGTACCGCATATGAAGTCAAATTCTGAACATCTTTGCACGGGAGGATATGTAGGGACAATATTTATATATACCCGAATGTGACCCATGAGAGGATCACGAGTGCAACACGTGCAACAACTCCGATAGTAACGCGTGCACGAATCAAGAAAGTGGCAAATGCAATAACGACGAGTGTAACACGTCCGGGACCATTTGTAAAAGGCATGCATGAAACGTGAGTGCAACACGTGTAGAAAACACGAGTGTTCATAGAGCAGTAATTTGAGCTCAGGACATGTACGTTTCTTGTTGGTAATACAACTTGGCAGAATGATCGTGCACTTTCAGGAACCGAAAGCTTATTGCGTTTAGACTCGACGTATGTATAATAAAGATTAGAACCACGAGGGTAGCAAGTGCAGGAATGAACTCAACTGAGCAAACCGAGATCACGTTTACATTTTACTGGCCTATTGAAGAGGCCTGTTCCAATTTTGAAACAGGTCACGAAAGGGCTCTGGACAGACTGTCTTGGAATGTTTTAATTGAGGCAAGCGTTTGAATACTAACAGGAACAAGGTCTCCCGTAATGTGGGACAGAGAATCTTTCAGAGACAGAGACATCTCCTGGCTATTGATGGAGACTTTCATTGCGAGGGATGGAAACTTACATGATGTGAAAGGGAAAAACCCATGACAGGGGAATGAGACTCCTCCTGCCGAGGAAAGGAATACCCTCAGGCTAGGGAGCTCAGACTCCCTCTGACAAGGAGATGTGACTTCACGACGAGGACAGAGATTTGCTGTGGCGAACGACAGAGAGTTCCGTAAAATAGCTGCAATGTCAGTAGATAGTATAACGTCCAACTGCTATTTTTTTGAGGTCCCAGGAGTACCCTCCCCCCACACTCGGCAAAAGTTGGTTGCGCTCCTGGATATGGTGAATTAAAGCGCAATTATTTTTTTGATTCGGTTAATGTAATTGTTATGAAGTAAGTTATTTCTCAGTGTGACCGACTTAGTCGCTGTATATCTCGGGCATTGTTGTTCTATGTCAAGACAAATTGCTCTTGTGGTCAAGTTAATTACTGTTGGTACAGACAGAGCACCCGGGAAAAGGGGAAGAGGGTAGGGGAGGAGCAAAGGGAGGAGAGTCAGGCGTCTAAGTGAATCCAAACGCATTTTTTTTGTGATTCGGCTAATGTATTTGTTAGGATGTATATTATTTCTTAATTTGACCGAGTTAGTTGCTTTGACATTGTTCTTATATTTTTATTTAGTTCTATTCTGATCAATTACTTCTGGGGTGGTCATAACGCAAGTGGAAGCGACTGCTATAGTTCAACCGCACGTGATAATTAGCTTGATGATCTCTATCCGTCAAATGTCACACAAAGATTTTATATCGAGATATATGGTCCTCATGGAGAATACAATTTTCTTACGGTTTCCTTACGGTATCTGGTAGCTTACAGTTACGCTTGCTCACGGACGGATTATATGAATGTACGTTAATAGGTCTTGTCAACACTATATATGATTGTACTGGAATATTTCGCACGGTAGGAGGGTATGATATATATTACTATATTTGTTATTGAATGACTCATTTGAATAGGAGCCGTTGTTTATATATGATATTTTATTGCACGATTGATATTATTTGATTAAATTCATTCGCTTTTCCCATTGGATGCATATATTTTTCAGAGTTTCGTCAGGATCCAATGTTATGAACAAATAGTTGCAGATACGTTCACGTATTTTTTAGATGAATTTTTCTGTAAGCAATGAAACAAGATTTATTTATGCATATTTATTAATGGATTAAGATACATATTTAAGTGAACAATTTTACGGTCGATTGCAAATGCGTTCACGCATATTCGAGACATATTATAGGTGGACAATCAAACATGGTCAATTATATATGTATATTTATTTGATTTACATAGAAACATTTACATCGTATTTAAATATTAGAGTCGCTTGCAGTACGTTTCAATGCACATTTTTCCTTACGTATTTGGGTGGACAATGAGACAAGTTT
>SDVV010001114.1:0-26965 GCA_016164225.1 Gammarus roeselii | reverse complement strand
ATAAGTATAGACGAGTACACAATGTTCCCTACTACGTTGCCATTAGTATAGACGAGTACACAATGTTCCCTACTACGTTGCCATTAGTATAGACGAGTACACAATGTTCCCTACTACGTTGCCATTAGTATAGACGAGTACACAATGTACCCTACTACGTTGCCATTAGTCTAGACGAGTACACAATGTTCCCTACTACGTTCAAATTTGCTGAGGACATTTGATTACTTCCCGGGAAAAAGAGACCAGAACTGTTGAAATTAAATTGTGAACAAACTGGCATATATCACCCAACCTATTCTGACACTAGGTCATGCAGTGTCACGGTCACGCCGAGACCCGACCCTAGTAGCTATGTCCTATACATTTGGGATCTACTAACGAGGTCTCATCTAACCGTCCTAACACGCAGTCACAAGTGAGAGCTATGATATACCCGCACCTAACCAAGCACGTCTAACTAGGTCCGCAGACAGCACAATAAATATTAAAGCTTCACAATTCCCGCCTTTGGCCATGTCATGTCACCAATCAGTGCAGTGCCTACTCAAAAAGTCACGCAACACGCGGATGCAGCAGGTCACACTGACCGGTATGGCGGCTCTGGAGTGCTGCAAGGGCGTCAGAAAGAAGGTCCCATCAATGAGAGGGTAGCGATCAAAGACGAGCAGCGTCTGCTGGCAGAGGACGCACGAGGTGCGAGCTGTTCGCTGGGCGGCGAGCGTGGTCAGGATGAAGCCCCGCGTCTCGTCGTTACCGTGGCTGCTGTCATCCTCCATCTGGGGGAGTAGGGAAAAACCGACCAAGGAGCAAACGCAAGTCTTTCGGCTGACCTTCACTCGTGTTAATGCGCACGGGCGCACGTCGTGACCGTTGCACGTTATGGGGACAAGGGGGGTTGAACTCCGATACAGGAGAAAGGATATAATTTAGAGTGCTATCACAATATTCAACCGTGATCGTAGCACATTGAAAATTAATGGATGATGATTTCGGACCATTAAATCGTTGGATGATGATACCTCATCATCGAAGAGTCAAGCTAATTTGCAGTTGCTTTAGGCACCTTGCAAAAAACTTTGTTGACACATTTTCGAGTCCAGAAACAGTTGAATGTTTTAGGTAGTTTCCAGCAATTGATGGCAAGGTTTAGAACAAGTGAATTGAATCAACGTAAATAAAGGTTCATAAAATAGACTATTCATGAAGATCTTCACTGTTAGCATGTATGGGCAGTTTGCTACCTGAAATAGGAGTGTATTTCAGTCAGATTGCAGGATGCGGCAATAAATGTAGATCTCCCGTCTTAGGTCAGCAAACGCAGATGCCATGACACCAAAAGTGGATGGGTGGGAAGATTGGGGTGTAAGGGGAGCAAAAGGTTCTTCTTAAAATCTAGAGAGAACAATAGTAAAATGTATATGTTAGGTTAGCAGGTTCAAATAAATTATACAACTATGCATGAGTAAATATATATAACTATATATATTTACAATATTTATCCTTGTTATACGGGAAAGTCTGCATGCATTTAAGTTCATATTCAAACAACTGAAGGCCTTCATTTGTAGGTATATACACGCAGCTCTGTTCCTTGCTGTACGGGAAAGTCAGCATGCATTTAAGGTCATTTTCAAACAACTGAAGGCCTTCATTTGAAGGTATATACACGCAGCTCTCTTAGACACGACGGAATAACCATTCGCTGTATGCTGTGTTAAGATAAATGTTCAGACATGGACACTCATTACCAAAATTTTACAATACTAGAAGCACCAGCGAATTCACTCTGATCGCCACCGCAAGTGCTAATAATAACAACAATATTAAAGCCCCTATGACAGCAGGTAGCCAGGCAGGTGTTTGAATCACTAGGAAAATTAGAAAAAAATAGTAAAGATATCATAACCATTCCTTTAAAACAGTATTATCCTTAGTGTTTAGGCGTTAACAATCATATGCTTTTCATTCTATTAAACAAACCCATTCAGTGTTCACGAAACAAACAAAAAATATTGCAGAAGCGGTGGATTCTTTTGATTGTAGGCAGGTGACGGCCTGCATCAACGATTCATCCATAGTAACAAACAAATACAGGTGTCGGAGATACTTGATCAGCGTTAACAGAACTATCGAAGGTAGTTTACACTGGTCTTAGCTACAGACACGTACAATAGGTATAATAATAGATGTGAAGGCATGAAAAATCCTTTCGGAACGCAGCAACAAGGCAAAAAAAATCCGCCCGCTCCACCCAGATCCAAAGGAGTAGCTACTAGACAAAGGATGTTACGCACATACCGAAGTTTGCAATACAGGTAGAGACGCACAGGCAGTTTTAAGGGTGTTCTTGAGGTAGAGGAGGCAGCAATGAGCATGTTTACATATGTATGTGTAAATATGTATACCTAACCTCGCCGGTGTCCCGCCTACCATGTGCTTCACAACAAGAAGTAAAGGAAGATGCTCATATTGAAAACCTGGGGAAAACAATCACGGTACTGCGAGCAAAAATCACAAGAACAGTGGCCCTTTCTCTCATCATAAGCGTGGATCAGCAACAGTGGCATCGTCCGCATGAGTGGCCTCTTTCCACACAGCTCCACACTTCCACAAGAACAGTCGACCACTTAAGTTCACCACGCAGAAAGCTTGTGTTCTCTTCTCCATGATGAGGAAGCAGCAGTAGCAGGATAGTAGTAGTCGAACATCAGTTGTAGTTGATGCCCTTTACCTCGTTCATCATCATTACCATCCTCCCTAAGGGCTGTTGGAAAGCAAGAAGGCAAAATAGTGGGTTGGAAAACGGGGAGGTGGGAGGGAGGTTGAGGGGAGGAGGTGAAGCGTAGCAGCATTTAAGCAATGAAAGCTAGCTCTCCATCAACCTATGCATAGGGTATTTGATACATCATGAAGAACTACTATTCTCTAGTGCAACTTCATTGACGTTAGAACTTAAATCGAGCTGAACATACATGAATACAGAATGTATTAAATGAATGAATGTATGCATGGGTGGAAAGCAAAAATAAAAAGTATACCACCGCCACTTGTAACCGATACTAACTCACAAAAATCTAAGTCACTCTCTCTTTCAAGACTACACTCAACACTCTAAAAACACCCCAACCTTGATAGCAGCATGAGAGTCGCAAGTTAAAGCATCTATCGCATTCGTTCGTACGCTCGCTCGTTCAGCAGGTACATGAAAGGATATACAACTTACTAGTAGTAGAATACAACATCAGCAGCATGTCTAGATCATGTCAGCACTCGCAAAAACCATCGCGCGATATAAGCCCATTAGCGGCGGGCACCATCAGCACATAACAAGCAATCGGGAGCTGTTTCTTTAGTTGGACCTTCACCACCATACTAGCTCCCTCTGATGGTTGTTTCAAACTTTCTCGCCGGCCGGGACTTTAAAGGCGACTGCTCAACACAGGCAGTAGTTAGCGCACCATACCATTAAATCTCAAATTGGATCTGTTTTCAAGTCTCAACATCGACGCTAGCATCCCTAATAACTGCTCCAACTAGTCCAGACACCCTTATCCCGAAGAAGGAAGTGACTCGGTGCGCCAACCCAAGCTAACTTCTCCTCCTCCCTTGACAAAAAATTAGTCAAGAGGTCTAGTTGGTGGTATTAAGTACTTGGGAGGGAGCACACCGAGGTGGTGTGTAGGGACTGCACCGAACAAAGACAAATGCTGCAAAACAAGATCAAGGAGAGTACCTCCTAGTGATAAGCAAGGGTTCGGGGGGGGGGGGACAGGATAGAAGTGGAAAACGAAAGAAGGGTCACCGGCCGGCTCACCATTCACTAGATTATGGTGGTGGGGAGCTGTGCGAGAAGACGCACCCCCACAGACGATACCACTGGCTTCACACACTTGTTAATGATCGAATAAAAGGTGACCTACATATATACCTGCAAACAAAAAATATTATTCAATGATTAAAAGAGGGTAAAGTCTGTATTATTTGGTAAGAGAACTAGTGTTAGCACACGCTAGTCTGTTTGAAGGTGTGTGTGTGCGTGAAGGATACTATAAATGTGTCCTATTTTAAAGCTGTGTGGTGTGGCGGTGTCAAATGATGTCTCCAGGGTACTAAACGCAACATTAAATCAAACCATCCTGGCTTCTTAGAGCTCGTGCAGTTTCCGCAAAACACCCCGGAGATGTTCGTGCTTTCACCTAAGTAGAAAAAAAAAAATAATGCCCCATTTGATGGGACATGTGCTCGGGAACGATGTTTAAAGGGTCTTCCGTTCTCACAACACTGTCAAGGTCATTAATAACACTAAACTTTGTAATATAGTCACAAATTACTCAGCAACACTAATGGTAATAAAGTACATTATAATGATGCATAAAGCTCAAGCTAACATAGTATCATGACGGCATGGAGAACTCGCTCCCCCCACGAGCCGAGATGGAGAGAGGTCAGGAGCGAGCCCCCCCTGCCTAAATGGTTTACCCGTAACTAGACGCAACTATGTATCATATCTAGACACATCTAATCGCTTTCTTTGGTCCATACAACACAGGTGTACCCTTCGATGGAGATGAGGGTTTAGAGACTTAGTTACTACCACCCACCACAATCCTGAGGCTGGATGCTGCTAGTGGGAGCATTGATAGTGATAAGAGCTAGCAATAACAACTGCCCTACCACAGCTAACTTGATCGACGTGGATTGATTGATATCATCCGGGAGAATATTACTTTGATAGTAGCAGTGGTGTTGGTGGGTGACACGATTGTGAGTATTGTAGGTAATGGCGGTAATAGCCAGTCAGCCCATTATAATAGCATTACACTGTGACGCATTAGTCGTGGTGCATGGCTGATGGGGGAGATGGTCGAGACTGTACATGGCGCGATCACGCGGCTTAGTCACCACACCTCACACGGTGGTGAGGTGGTGTTGAGTGATAGCGCCGGGACCAAGCGTACCAAGCACTCGTCTGGTGCCTCTCTGGGTCTTACCGGTGACTGTTGCAGTTGCGGCACCCTAGAGGCCCTGAGGACCGCTAGAGCAGAGCCAACAACAACGACAATAGCTCTGCGGGCGAGCCTCGGGGGGTTTGGAGGGGCAACCGGAAGAGGGCGAACGAGGGGTGAAATAAAAATCCTCAACTCTCAAAGTATTAAACATCATAAATAAAAACCTACAACACTTTCATAGCTAACAATCCTATCAGTACAGCAATGAAAGACGTATCAGCTTACCAAAGATCGAGGCAAGTCTAGCAGGCTGTATCCCTCCTATCCGTCTAGACCTGAGCACTCGGTTAAACCATTTCACTTGCCCGTACCGAACACTAACGGATTAGATATTATTAGGTTGTCTTCACCTTGCATGGTAGTGCTTGCCGGTGAGATTATCTTCTATTATACAGTTCACGGTGCTGCTTTAAAAAATGAGTGAAATGGTAGCTCACTTCGAAATTTCCTACCCTATACAGTGACATTTACCAAACTAAGTAACCTCGCTCGTCCTCTTCCTTCGCCGTCCAGATTGCGGTGATTCAAAAGCCACTAAGAAGACCAAGGATGGTTTGGTGGGTCCCCCCATCAATGGTGTGTGTGTGTGTGTCAGAGGAGAATTTGTCTTGACGTGTCGTGTTTCTACAGTGCACGAAGACTGCGTGTCCAGGAGAGCATCGGTGTTCGAGAGATGGTGCATACTGGAGTGGGTCAACTACGAGGTACAGCTCACGGGGAGTCTCTTTCCGCAAAGTAGCTAATTGACTGGCTGCGTTGCTGGAGCATTCCGTGGCACCTACATCCTGGCACCCACCCGGAGTGGGAGTGATGACTGGTGTTTCTGGAAGATCCTCATCGGATGATAGGAATGTTGGCAGTAGTTGATACTTGATGGTGTATGGTGATGATTATGATGATAGGTAGAAGACGGAGAATACTAGTTGGTAATTAAGATTAAATAATAATCATTATCATTATGCATCAAAAGTAAATAACTCTTTAGATGATAAGTCAAGGCATAATAGCAGTTTACAGTATTAATTGCCATCCACATGTGGCAGTTAGCCAATGGCTGTATTGCTACAAACTGGGCAGTGTTTAAGTCGGGAAGGATTGTTAAACAATTCGGCATTAGGCACATCAACAAAAAGTTATGGCAACAACACGTATGGGATATACCCCTTGGCTAGGACATACTTCTTTACTTTACAAGATTACAAGACAGGTAGGACTTGGACGACGATCACCTGCTAAATGGAAGGCAAATGGCGGCTGCACCAAGGTGAACATGAAATGGATGATGTCAAGCAGAAAGGAGGGGAAGATGTTAGATGATAAAGAAATGAGGGTTGGTGTTAAGATGATAAGACCTAACTCGACTCTGTGGTACTGATTGTTGTGGAAAGGAGCCGGAGTCCCTGTTCCCTAAAGGGGAATTAGTGAGGGAACCTAACGTTACTCACGTCCTCTTGCAAAGGTCTGCAACGGCATCCTCCCTGTCTGCCTACCTGCAGTTCGTGGCAGTGGGTCATTAACACCCCAGACGCACGTACGAAGTACATAGAGTACTATATATATATATATATATATCCACGCGAGCGAGAGCTATAGACGATACTTGGTAGTAGCATGGTCTTCACATTACTGTATGTATATATTATAATAGCATTATTGTTCTTCCTTCCATCAAAAAATATCATTAAAATTATTAGTGAGAAGAGCGACCAACTGAAGGACGGTCCTGATCTCTTGACCCAACTCGCGACGGCCTCAAGCGGGGGCATCAGCACAACAGTCTCCAGCTACTGCATGAGGTGAGGGGGGAGTGGTCCACAAAATGGGGGAGGGGGATGAAGAGAATAGCGTGATGATAATGGATGAAGTGATGGTTGTGGCGCTGAACAGCCTCGATAGGATGAGGGAGAAGAGCCAAACATCGTTGAAACATTAGGAAGCGTCGCCGCGCGCTCGCTCACACACACACGCCAACACCGTGTTGGTGATACTCTTGGCAGAATCAGGTCAGGTGTATGGGTGTATGGAAGGTCGTCAGTTTACAGGCACAAAAGCAGCAGCACGTCGTGGACCCTCCCCCAATTGTTATTGCGGAGAGATGACGCCCATGGTGACCTGTGTGGGTGAAGGCCCACTCCAGTGCAACCAACCCCGGCACCATGATGCTCTCCCAAGTGTATTGTGAAGGTATTGTCTTGTGCTGTAACGTGTGTAAATGAAGAAGGTAACACAACACTTAAAAAAAAAGCAAATACACGAGCACCTGAAAAAAGGGGGTTACGTGCATAGCCTAAAGCGATAAGGACCCACTGCATACACATTTAAAGATGGCTCAACACCGGGACACCAGCGAGGATTGGCGGAAGCATAACAATTGGGAGAAAAAAGTTTGAAGACACGGACGAGAGGGGTGGTGGTTCTTGTGTTCTTTGGGCGGGCAAATTTAGTCCAAATTCAACTCGAAAAAATAAGGCAAACACGTTTACCCGAATACAAAGAGGTGGCGGCGGAGACTAGGTGGATTAGCTGACACGGTTGACCTGAACAACCCACATTATTGAGAGTGCTGCACTAAAACAAGGGAGGCTGAGAAGGAGAGTCTAGCGGCCATACTTCAAATTTTGGTAGCTACCATTCTCATCAAACAGTGCGTAACATTCCTCATAGCCCCATAAATACACATTCCTCATAGCCCCCCATGATTACATTTGTTAGTTTGGGAGGGGCCCCAAAGGGTTGCAGAGAGGAGCAACGATCCAGCTAAAAATGAAGAGTGGATTATGATCGGCCAATGGTGGTTGGTCAGCCATAACCGATCTTCAATTTTTGCTGGAGATTTCACCCAGTCGACACGAGCATTATGAATGGCTGGGTCAAACGCGCAGCAAGTCCTTTCCCCCCGGGTTCGTAAAGCACAAAGGCAGCAGCCGGATACTAGTATCAGTGGTGCGACCAGTTTAGGAAATAAAAACACCTTACTCAAAAAGACAATCAATTCTGAGAAGGAAGAAGTAAATAAATCGGGTGCCAAATAACACATAAAGGAGGAGGAAGAACGGTTGGAGCAAGTTCAACGAGGATACTGTAACCGGTCAACTTGATCGCACAGCACATCATGATACGAGTAGCTAGACCGCGGGTCTAGGCACGGCTACCCAAGCGGTGCTAACACGGTAACTGTTAGGCGGGAAGCAGCAATAGTAGTGGTATCAAGTATACCATGAGTTAATTAGAACAGTAGAAGTTTTTTCACTGTGGGACGGTCATTAAAATTAGGGTTCATCCTGGAAAAGAACATTTTCGGGCGCAGTAAACGCGGTTGAATGGTTTAAATGACTACTAGTTCAGGCACGAGAAGTGGCAGACTTGAAATTCACTGAACAACAGCAGCCGAGCAGCAGCAGCAACAGCATGAGAGTTGTAACATGTAAACATATCGAGTTAGCTTTCAGAAGCAACAACACAAACGATTAGAATATTCCTAAAGAGCCGTTAAAAGTTCGCAGAGCCTTACGTTTCCATAAGCAATGGTCGATCACCAACAATAACACTAGCAGTAATATTCGCTAATAATAAGGAGCAGTGATCCATCCTGGTGTTCTATGTGGGCAGCCCCTTGACACTACTAACGAAGAGGAGTTATCCTGCAGGACAAAGGGACGATGAAGGCTGGACAAAGCAAGTCATACGTCGTCATGCCACCCTCATCATAAACAACTGGACGACAAGTCGGCCCTCGCTACTGTTATCATCATTATTTTCACTAATTATATTATTATTAGTATTACTGGTACAGTATTTATATATACTTGAATGTTATTGTTGTTAATTGTTGAGGCACTGCACAACAGACACCATCATCGTCGTTAACGTCTTCATTAGTATTGCTGACACAGCAGTGTTGGCGGCGGTCATCAATGAGCATGTGTATGCAGATTAGTCATCTCGAAATTTGCATCATAATTTGCCATAAACGGGAAACAATCCAATTTCTCGAGTAACTGCTCGATTAACTCAAACAAGCAGATAAGGGCTGTCTAAAAGCATCAGTTTTCTGGGAGTGGTGCATGTCCGGGAGGTGTACACAGGATTGTGAACAAGGTGCTTCCACCTTCAGACGACAGAATGACTGAACCAGTTCGGTGGTAGGGGGTGGAGAGGTGCGCGAAACAACCTTCAGAAGCGTGGGTTATAACAGACCATGTTCCAGCAAGTCCTTTCCAGTCCCGGATGCCCGACGTTGGGAACCTTTAGCAGAGGTTTAGTTAAGAGAGGTTAAGGGGTATCGAACCCCGTATGGACTACTCGCACGGCCGCCGATGTTCGCTTCAAGTGGACTACGGTGCAGGCTGGATACCGTGGTATCCTAGTTCATGTATCAACGCTACCTCAGCAGGAATAATGAATAGCCAACAGCGAGGTATTATCATATTAAGTACTTCATAGTTAGGCATAGGCTATTGTATGTATATCACGTATATATTATTTACAAAACTTTGATTCCCTTCAACGGAATATCCTGGACATAGTTTAAAAAATATCACATATGGCTGCAAGTCTGACAAAAAAATGTTCTCACTCCACCATATTTTATTTCTCATTTTAATATTCATTTATAGTCTTTCCTAAAGATAAGTATCACCATTTATCGGTAGTTTATTGACGTCTCCTTTTCGTCGATCCAACGACGCCGCATTCCAGAACAAAAATAAATAATCAAGAGACAATTCAACAACTTACCGCTATAGGTTCCTTACTTGCAGCAGCAGCAGCAGCAGCAGCAGCAGCAGCGGCAGTTGTAGCAGTAGCAGCATCAGCTGAACTCTGTGGGGGGTAATTGTGGTGACACGTCCAACATCAAGCAGAGCGCCTAAGCACCTCAGTGGGCACGTGACTACTTTTGACCTTGACTGCACTGTGCAGTTGTGGTGCGGCAAGCAAGACGTAATTTGGAGGGAAAACTACGCCAGCAACGCACGCAACAGCAGAAAAACAACAACAACACGCGCCACAACTAAAACATGACAAAGATGGAAGGCTGAGTTCAAACTAAATTTTGTGGCATGAATGCATGAGTAACATCGAATCGCAACAAAAGAATCGCTTTGCTCGATGGAGAACAGTTTCCACAAACCGTCTAGCACCTACGTAATATAACAGCATCATCATCATCATCATCATCATCAAGGTTGGATCAGTGAGGAGATCTAATACCATCACACTGCTGTCTTCGGAGTGAGAAAGGAGGGATGTTTGTTTGGTCAGGGCACACCACAACACCAACAGTAAGTAGCAGCAGCAGCAACTACACCCACCAGCTTAGTCTATCAAAAGAGCCTCGAGTAGTACCTATGCAACTAGCATAATCAAGTTCATACTGAGTTAGCATGCTATAGAGCAATTGCAACATCTCCATTTACTATCAACATTATTTTACATATGGGTCAAGTGGAAAAGAATATGTTATGAGACCGACTTCCTTTATTTCATGTTGCTTAACGACAACTTTTATTGAGCACTACGTTACAATATATGGCTTCATTAATCGTCGTATTTACTGGGTTCGCAACAACGTACATGAAAAGGCAGTAGCAACGAAAGGTTGCGTACAAGGTACGGCTAAATTATTACTAGGCTTGGAACCTGGAGAGCTGAAAAATAAGAAAATGTAGAAGCAACGACAAAAAGCTATCTTCCTAACGAGGATCAGTCTTTACTGATCTCTTGTATGTGAAATCCTGTATAAAAGAGGTATAGGCCCTGCTATTATGGTGGAGTGGAGAACAATAGTTGATATTAACAGTGACTGCGAACGATATGCCTCGTGGGCCAGAAAGTACAGGTGATGTACTGAGCTGGGCGAACTTCATCACTCGCAAAAACAACAGCCTGTTACAGTCCTCGTTGCCATTTTATCTTTTTCAACTTCAACATTCATTTGTTCAAGCTACAATAAGAATCCTCAAATAAGAGGTGTGCGACGATGGTATTTCGTTAGTGGACCGTTAAGCAGGTACGAAGTGAACGCTAAGTAAAGAGTAGTTAGCACTACTGCGGAAAACAATCCGTCAATCTCCAGCTTACTAAAAAGGGCTCGGAAGAACACGAGTATTAACCAACCTCAGAAGTGTGTCACAGCGCTTTCGTTGTACGGATCAAGACTTCGTTCAGTATCACAGGCGTTAGTTGAATCTGGTCAACTGGCGATGGTCGTCAATGTGTACACCTCCACTTGGACTCAAGTTAACGAGCAATTTGAGTGAAAATTACCTTCGAGAGTTAACTACCTTTCAGCAATCAAGGTTAAGAAACGCACATCAGTATGCCGTTCGCACTCGAAGAGCTTGCGTGTTGCGACTACGACTCGGTGAATGTTGGCAGTGCGCTCGCGTCAAGACTCGTAGGATGTGCCCCACAAAAGCTTCTACACATCTCATAGTTATGACAATGACCATCGAAGCTGCCGAGGAATGATCGATTGTGCTATACCTGATCAACTCAGCTCGACAAGGGACGTAGTACTCAGCTGTCGTGGTAGCCACCATCGTTAACAGTATTATGGTGACGCAAGAGGCTCGCAAACTTTTAGGCTCTGCAAACAAACTCTCATCAAAGAATGGAAGGGTAGAAAGGAGGAAAACAGCCGTGAACCAGATCTAAGGAAACCACGGTCGAAGTTCTACGGCATAGCTGCTACGGTTGTTCTTGAACTGGACAGCCGTAGCAGGTGTGCCGCTGAGCTTCTCCCCAGAAAAGCTCTATACATCTTAACGTACGGCGCAGCGGCACTGCTGTATTGCGGTGCTCTCGCTACAACATGCTTCCTTCAATGAAACACACATTACAAACAGGATACGTTTCGCTATGAGTAGTGGAGAGAAAAAGATACAAAAATACATCCCTTCGTTGTTACTGTTCATATTATAAAGTGAGTTTCAACAAAACGTAGACCGCAAAAGGCAAGGATTAGGTTACAGAAGGTAGACGAGAAGGCGCCTGTGCACATCAAAGTAGTCTCTGGTTGTGAAGCTGAGGAAATGATGTCTTCGCTTGTAGCGGTGAGAAGCGGAGCCATCTCGTGGCAGCGTTGACCTGTCAGCAACACGTTAGAAACCCGTTCAGTTTTGGAGCGTGGTCTAAAAAGGAATGTTCCTCGGAAAATGAAGCACTACTGATAAGGGGCCCAAGAACTCGAGACATCATCAATTGTGTCAGTGAAAGAAGGCGTGGGTTACACTGCACGCGACCAAAAGTGGACGAGTTTCATCAGGGTTGTCGATGGCTACACGCGCGGGGCCCAGTAACATTCCTTAGCAGCGATACCCACCCATAAAATGCATTCACATTCTTAACAAACTTACGCGTCAAGGAAATAGCAAGCTTTTGTTCAAACAAACATGAGTGTTACCATCAATAATAGTAATAATCAAAGGAACAAAGGTGTACCTACGGTCATCAACAAAGGGCTTTAGATCCTCTAACTCTATTATTACCTTAATCAAGAAAATACACGTGCAATTTAAAATTCCAATGTACAGTTAATCGATAAGCAATATTATTCCTCGTAATATTGACCGCAGAGGCGTACAAAAAACACACATGGATTCACAATGTGAAAAAAACTCGGTCGTAGAAAAACCCCAAAGTGGTAGTTTTATACAAAATATTCAAACTATGAATACGGATCTCCTCGGTTCAAAAGTTTTGAGGCACACGGATATCTTAAATTTTGAGGACAAGTTCTGGGATGCTGCTCGAAGTGGTAAGGTACATCAGCAGATGTGCAAGGAGGATGAAAACTGTACTAGAAGCAACCTCTGAGGTTGGGGTAGCAAATTCGCTACTCAAACAGCCGAAGTGAAAAAAGGGCAGTGGGCACTCCCCCAAAAAGAGGACTTTTGAACGGAGGGTCAAGCCTGAGCCTTCGATGCGTCATTGAAAAAGATCCATACATTCACATGATCAATCAATCAGACAGTCTCCTCTCGGCAACTGGATAGACAATCAAATTAGAACGTGTTGCAGTAGTATTACACTAAAACAGATGTACGACGACATAGAAAACGGACTGCGAGCAATGCGATGGGTGACGCGTCTGGGTTCATCATCAACGGTGAAGGCAGCAAAGGTGGAAAGAGAGAGAAAGAGAGAGATGGCAATAGCGGAGATAAGAAGGTCCCGAAGTGCAGTGATTTTGAGACGACGCCGCCGCTTCCACAAAACGATGTTACAGAATGTCCACATGAGAATCACACACGGTTGTCATTACCACCAACTGATAATAATTAGAATAATAATATTAAATGTTACAATCATATATCACGAAATAACTAACCAAAATCTAATGCTAAACATATCACCAACTACCCTCTCATCCATTAGGATGTCTAGTTATCAACAGGAGGAGACATACAACTAGAACGAACAGGTCAAAAATCTTTTAGAGTAATGAAGCCCATTGACAAAAGAAAGGTCGATTTACAAAGTCAGCGAAAACACTGAACAATACGTTTAATAAGCTGAAAATATTCCAGTAATTGCAGGTAATGGATTTTCAAGAATGCAAGTAAGGTCGACTTAAAAGTGGAAGGGAAGTTCATGAACACTTGAGGACTATAAATGAATGCTAATTACATAAATAGTCTGTACGTCAACTGTTACGTCTCGCCTTGCTTTATAAATTATGATAATATCGAGAAAAAAAGGCATCTGCGATTCAAAAAATAATTCACACAACTTGACTCATTCATGTCATTATAGGAGAAGGGAAAAAAGGTCTGAGCAATTCGACGACGTGGAAAATTCCAGGTCAATTGATTTTAGAGGAATGCTTTGGGTCAATTCCTTGAGGAGGGAATGCTTTGGGTCAATTCCTTGTGGAGGGAATGCTTCCGTTGAATTACGTGGGGAAAAATGTTCCCGGTCAATTCCTCTTAGAACAATTCAACGGTGGTCTTGGTGTTGAAGAAATAGATGCAGTCAGACCGATCTAATGACTAGGTTGATCAAAAGGAACAAAGGCGGTCCAAACGAACCAAGTTAATCGAGAGAAGATTGACCAAGCCAGGAGAAGTTACAGCGGCCATGTGATAAGAACGGAGTGAAACAAAAGCATATGCCATGTGGTAACACGAGTCAAATATCTAGCGGATGAAGCCTTCGAACACTTTAAAAAAAAAAACAAGTTTTTTAGGGTGGGTCCTGTTTTCTTCAAGAGAGTAAGGGGCGCACCTCGTGTTGTGGAGGCATCGTGCTCGTTGATGCGTCACATGACTATTATAACAGCTGGGGATGTAGGAGTTTAAAGCAGTCGAGTGTTAATGGTCGGTGTTGTGGAAGCCTCACATTGCAAGACTAGAAAATGATACACGGCATAAAAAGTAAGTATTAGAGATCGAAGTGTTGTCACAAAGAGTGTAGCGGACATGTTGTTCCACAAGGAATAAACACACTAGCAATATGCATGTATAAAAGCAAACAATTACAAGGGTGTCACGAAAACACAAGTATTTTTGAAAAAAATAATAAGGGAAAGAAGTCTGGTGAAGAAGCTACGTGAAGAACACTCAGTGGCGGTAAGTGGTTGGTTGTTGAAGTGGTGGTGGTGGTGGTGGTAATAGAAAATCAACACATCTCAAGGCTCGACAGCGGCCCAGCATGGATACCTAAATGCGAGAGGTAATGGCTTGCGAACATCAGAAAGAAAAAAGATGCAGTTAATTCGCAAGAACAAGGAGAACGAGCTAAGGGTGTGGTGGACTAGAGAACAAAATATAGTTTACAAAAGAGTATAATAATAATAAGATATATATATAATAATAATATATATATTTAAGCACATGATCCCACGCAGGTACAGCTAACGATCAGAACAGTGGCCAAAGAATGAATGATAAACCTGGAGAACAACAGCCCAAAAAATACATTGTGGTAGCAGCAGCGCCTTACAAAATAACAATACAAACGGAAGTGGGTAATGGTATAATACAATGCAGATACGCACGCAGCGACAGTAGCCAACTGCCTTGTTGAGGTGAACGAAGCGGCATGTAGCTGAAGTGACGTTGATCAGTTGAGTGCTCTGTCACGCAAGAAGAAGAGGGGACGTACTCACGTCGCTGAGTGAGCATTTACTAGTGCTCTGAAATAGTTACGTTGGTCTGGACGTAGTTTATATCAGCTATAAGACCGACGACGTTCACGGCTTGAACAAAGGTGTGCTAGCATTCAATGAAATAACGTACGTTCATATTTAATAGGATTGCCGGCTCACATTAAATGCAGCATTTTTTCCTTGCAAAATCAACGCTGATGAGATTTAGAGAAGCAGTCCAGACGCTAAAGCACCGCGTTCCGAGTGCGTGTCGATGTGTTCAATTTGAAGGAGGACATTCAACAGCATCATAGCCAGTGGCGGAGGAAATGAAGGAAGTGTGCTCATCAAGTGACACAATCTAGGGATGAAGGATGCAGCAGCAATTTATTGAACAAGAAGAGCACAGGAAAAGAGAAAATGGCAACTATTTAAATCACAAGCGTTTGGGTCGTGGCGATGGACACCTGCTACACAAACACACATACAAAAAACTCAAGTATCAGCTGAAATGGACACAAAAAAGAAAGGTGTCGAGTCTTACGCCACAACGATGATGTGGCACGGTCAATGCGCAACATACCAGGTACACAATAATAAGAACAGTGATAATATCAACACTGTTAGCCAGGACGGACGGCCTAAGGATGCGCTTGCGAGAACGGGGGCTACCGAAAGCGTTCACGGTCGGGTTTCTTCAAAGATACCTGCATATCGACAAAAACTTTTAGAAGGGTGCAAGTCAACCGAGTTATATAAAGAGACAAGAGTATAAATAACATTTCATAACAAAGCACCAAGAGCTCGTTTGTCCGCAATACACGCTATGTATATAATGATAATATAAAGAGTACTAATAATAATAGTAGTAATATATCTGTACAGTACACTTCGGTTTTAATAAGAGAGATGGATGGCCAACTACGGGTCAATCAGTGTTCTTTGGTCGTGGTGGAAAGTAGTTCCTTTGCCATGCTATTAAAAAAAAGGTCTCCTTGTTAAAATCAAAAGGGTAATAATGATAACGTACACAATCACACTGAACCATTCCTATGGGGAATAATTATCAAAGGTGGCACCACCAGCAACAGTCTAATCAACATGCGTACACAAGCCACTAGAAGAAAAACGGCACCTCAAAAAATACCCCCAACTCTCTCCCGCAAAAAAATACACAAACGGAAACTTTTTACTTCAGGAACTACGCAGGGGTAACGATCTTTAAAATATTATATATATGTTTGTTGGTTTATCCACAAAATCACCAAATAAACAATTGCTGCAAAGGTTGGAAGCGTTGAAAGGTAGCGGTGTTGAGCCGAGTGTGCGTGGGTAGTATGATACTTTTCTCAACGCAATGATCCCCAGAATCTCGTTGCCATTAGCAAGATGGGTTCACGAGGAAGCCAGCGTTGCTGAAAATTACGAGTTTCTAGGTATCCCTGCGAGGCACCCACCAATTTCTTTAGGACTGGAGAATCGCCGCCATGCCTCTCACGTGACACCGAGCAACCGCCAAAGGTTTGGTTCCGTAATATGGCACAAAAGTGCAGAAGACGCTGCTCCTTCAAATGAAAAGCTTGGCCTCACGTAGAGAAGCACGAGCGGCCAGAGCGAAAGATGTGGAGTGGTGCTCAAACAGAAGACTTGGATAGGTGTGAGGGAGATGATGACCAAACTACCACCCACCACTAAGCCAAGTGCTTGAAAATTACGGTCCTCTCAACGGAGAGATCCTAAAAGACTGGCCTCCGGGAGGATATACCCTACAAGAGGATACGCTCTCAAGAAGAACCAGACTTCTCTTGAATAACTCTCAACGAAGACAAATTTAAAAAGCACAGGGGCTTCAGTGGTGGAGTCGCCGAGTTCACCGGGAAAGATGAGAAGGCACTCAGGCTTTCCGGAGATATAAGGTGAACGTAGTTCCACTCGCAATCCGCGGGTGTTTTGTAGTTGTGACACTGATACTACCAAGAGGGGAGGGATGCACTGGGCCGTCAGTCCCACCAATTTCTTCAAGTACCATGAAAACAGACTAAGATCAGTAAATAGAGGGATACACAGGGTAAATTATAAATATTATATTACAAAGACAATAGGTTTACTCTTTTCAAGACAGTATATATTATTTCATGAATGAATTATAAAGGATAAATATTGCTCTCATTTTGGTTGGTACCACGAGAATGAGTGCGCGAGCTAATACTGAAGATGAGGAGTTGAGCGAAACATGAGCGACAAAGGGGCAACAGCGGTGGTGGTGGTGGTGGTAGTAGTAGTAGTTCGTTTTTAAACTGACTAGACAGACATACGAGAGACAGCAACAGTGGTGGAGGAGAAGAGGTGGTGGTATTGGTAGCGTCAGCAGCAGTACGTACACCTTGCAGCAGGAGTAGGAGGAGGAGGAGGAGCAGCATCATCATCAATAGTATTATTATCAACATCATGAGCAGCACCAGTAGTAGCATCAGCAACTCAGTAGTAGTAGGTAGAAGTAGTAGTAGTAGTAGTAGTAGTAGCAGTAGTGGTGGTAGTAGCATCAGCAGCAGAGGACACACATCGGACTTCGCGCATTAGTGTTGATGTTCTTAAGCCTCGCGGGGGCTCGAACACATAGCTACAGAAAAGAGGAGAGCAGCACTTCTCCCGAACTAAGCGTAGGTGGCGGTGGCGGAAGGTAGTAGCCCCACCACCGCTATCACACCACAACTCTTTCCACAAATCCTCCTCCTGAAATTGGGCAAGGCCCATTAAGTAATGGCGGCCGTGCCGTTGCATAGCAACCGTTCAAATCAACCAAACCAACCTTTAAATTTATTTTGATTCTTCCATAACAATTGGTTGTGAGTGAAAAAAAATTGCATCACTAGTAAGCTTATTCAAGTTATTTAAATAAAACAATGTTGATCTTCATTTGATTGCTGGAAGCTCAGCGTTGTCACTTTCTTGACAAAAAGAACAGAGGCGACAGTTCACCGATACCTTGACATGGTTGAACCCAGAAGCTCCACAGGCCTTGGATGGGATTTGTGAAAAGACCTCTGATCATTGGCTACAACAATCCGAGAATTATAATAATAATTATCATTATGATAATAATAATGCACAGACAAGTAGTGGGTGGAACAGGAATCGTGTGACAGAGCGTGACAAGGTCAAAAATAGGCGATATCCTCATTGAAGTGACCACGACTATCAACCCTTTTGGGCCGTCCGCGAGCGTCATTTTTCCCTAACAACCGTCCGTCTCTGGCGTAACATTGCGCGGCATTGGTGGCGGCATCAGCACGCTGAAACAATAGTACTCATAATAGTAGGCATGGGTGGTGGTGGGGTAGTCATCACAACAATAGTACTCATAATAGTAGGCATGGGTGGTGGTGGAGTAGTATCACAACAATAGTACTCATAATAGTAGGCATGGTTGGTGGTGGAGTTGTCATCACAAGGATGAGGGTATTAAAGGGCATGAAAAGTCTTGGTTACAATCACTTCAAAATTGTCCTTCGAGTAACAAGGCTGCTAACAAAGTGAACTTTAAAAAAAAAGGTTGCGGTACATGTGTGAGACAGGTTCCCGACGATAATTAAACACAGAAGAAGGGCAGCACATGAGCAGAACAGTCGTGGCGTTGGTTTTGCGTTGATACATTCATCATCGATGTGTTGTGTCAGCACAAAACATCCATACCATCAACAGAGCTATAGAGTGAAGACTCAAGTAGAGAGTGAACTACCAATCATTAGAGTGCAATAATAGTAAGTTACTAATCTCGTCTAGCAGCAGCGGGAACCTCACCAACCACTAGTCATGTCATGGGGCCGTGATGGTGAAGATCCCACCACACTAACATAATCACACATGTATACATTAAATCATCATCATACGCTTGTTACCGTGACCATCATTGGCGATGGACTTGGGTAGGAAGAGAGAAAAGCCATGAACATGAGGTTTATTGCACAGAATCCAGTACGTGTACAGTAACGATCGAGTCGCCAGCCTGCCCAATACGCACTAGTGGTGGCCGCAGAGCTACGAACTATAGCGGAACATGGTACTGGAATAGAAATGAAGTGACAAAATGCATGCAGACTACCATTCCCATAAGCAAGACTAAAACACTAAATACTTGAAGCTTAAAATTAATAATCGTGTTAGTAAGCAAACTTTAGAACATTAATAAAAAGTAGGAGAGATCATTTTGCGTGGGTAAATCATTTTCGGGATCAGAATCATCACGATGGTAATTAATTTTTTATTTTGAAACGAGTGTGGAGGTCAGCTTCCGACTTACGTTTGTCCGTAGGGTTATTTTTTTTCTGGACACTGATTTATTTTTTCAATATAATAATAATGTCCGCATCCTCGATACCGCAATTAGGCGCGAAGGCGTTGGTTTGGACATTTACAAGTTTACAATAATGAACTAGAGATATACAAGAAATAACCATTTAGTTACTTATCAGCGAGTAGTAGTAGTGGTGGTGGTGGTAGTAATAGCTTGAGTGACCCGTCAAGCAATGCACTGGCAAGCATCTGCTTGTAGTAGCGTCTAAGGCACAATATTGTGCACTAACAACAACCATTTGGCGTAGTAGAATTACTTTACTTGGCTGGATCGCCCTGCCGGCGGAAGTCTGAGACGACGCTACGCCACTTGCCGGCAGGTAGGTTGTTACCGACTTACTGACTCTGAGTGGGAGCTGAGATACCTACCGCCACACAGTCTGAAGGAGGACCAACACAGACACCTACCTTACTGGCTTAATCGGTTTATCTTTAGCGGCGATCGCAGGCAAACCGTTAGCAGACACCGATACGACAACGACGACGGCACGGAACTCCCTTTCCGTCTTGGACCGAACTCGAGGGGCCCCTATAGGTTCGGTGACCTGTGCACCTCGGACAGCCGAGTATCACGAACGCATGTCGCACGCCTTGCTGCCTAGCCTCCTTGGTCTCCGCACATTACCCGACATGACCAATGCCAGCTGTTCCATATGTCATAGTTAGCTGCTGGATATTTGGTACCTGCATCATGTCAGGACCACTTCCACCTGGCATCGCCAGCAGGCTGTTTGTTGAACGACCGCGCCGGGATCTGCTTGCGTGTCCTCGGTGCAATGTATCCCCGGAACCTAGCTAACCTAGCAGGGAACCTGATCTCGATTCCTGTCTGTCTGTCTGTCCGCCTGTTTGTCTGTCTTGACACTCTATGGTTGTGATCGGAAAGTTATCTACTCGTTGCTACTTGGCAAAAGGACTGCACACAAACAATTGACTGTCAAGGGAGGGCATGATTGATCAGTAAAATGGTGAACAAAAGAGGGAGGGGACAACATGGTGGAATAAGAAGCAGCGAGTAGTTAACTTTTTTGGAAAAATTAGTGTTTCGGACGCTTTGCCAGTTGACGGTTATGTTCGTAGATACCTTCAGACGGACTAATCAGAACTTGAGTTCTTGGATGAGGGTAACAGTCACCTACCTGGTGGTTGTTACACTGTAGCTAGTTGTCTAGGAAGTTAGGGCGAAGGGGTCATTAGAATGCTGGTGCTGTAGGTGTGAAGTGCTTTTACTGAACAGACGTTGGTGATCTTGACAGGTCCAAAGATGTCAGCAGCATGAAGTGCTCACTTATGGAATGATGATTTGGCAAATTGTTTTTCACAGTTCAAATCAAATTGGGGGAGATGGATGCAGGTAGATGTGCAATTTAATTTACACAAAAGATACTGCAGTTGAATGTTAGGGTAACTTTCACACAAAAAATGTACATTAAAAGCTAAGTACATGACTACAAACTTAGTTCACTGGCACAGTTACATTCAAATGTAAATATCAGACGAAAAAAATTTCAATTAGGTCTGTTCAAAAATATTGTGAATGTTTTTGATTTATTCGTCTTTTATATGCATGATTAAAAAATGCGTTTGAAAATGCTTCGTTCACTTCAATTACGGGAAGTTACTTGCCAGACTTGTAGAAGTTAAGTAGAAGGTCGATGTTGTTGAGGTTTTAGTCAAGTTGTGGTGAATGGGTGTCCATTTGGGTCCCTTAGTCGTCCGATTCAAAAGCAAGGAGGTTGTTCCTACTCCACTGGGACTCAGTGAGTACGAGATTTTCTGCTCAGTACCTACGCGACTTAGTTTTCAATCGAAGTACCTACGGAGGACTCGCGCTTTTCATCGTCCTACGCATCTGATTTCTGCAGGCTTTTCTTTCCAGCGACCGACGGCATACTTGAAGCGTCTCAAAATCTGTTCAATGCCTGGATACACTCGAGTTCTTCGGATGATCGTTTCCACAGGCTACGACCGCATGGCGACCCAAATCTAGATTGAGGACAAAGACTTCCAACATCCCCACCACAACTTCCACGGCTTCCTCGCCAAGTTCATACGCCTTGACCACACAACCGCAGCAAACCGCACCGCTCGCTCATCTCCGCAAGATTTCATCACAACACTTTACATTGTCACATCAACCAAACCACGAAAGAAAAGAAGAGCAGTAAAGAAGAAGCTAGACAATTAGCCACTAGCTAATCTAAATTCAAACCAATCAAGCAAAAACAGGAAACTGACTAACCGAACCTAGCGACACATGCTTTTGATCTCGTGTTTTCATGTTCAACTTCCAAGTAAGTTGTAAGCATTCCAACAGGACTGAAGAAATCAACCTAACATGAAATCCGTTATTTCAGTACTTGCAAAATTTGTCAAACGACAAGGAGAGATTTTCAACACAATCGGGAGGATTTGAAGGTACAAAAGCAGTAGATAACATTAGAAAACGCGCTTTCCTCTTCTTGGTGCAATGATCGGCTTGCTAAAAAATCTGGTTCAGAAACCTATAAACACAGATGTACAATCAAATAAGATAATAGGAGGAAAAGGAACGAGGATGTAGAATCTGTAGCTAGCAATTTGAACAATAAAACCGCCAAACACAAGATGACAACAGACCAGGACACCCCCAACTGCGATGCAGAAAAAAAACACTCCATTGATCTTGTTTGAAAAAATCGGTGGCAAAGGATCAAAATAACGAGGACGACGCTAGATTTAGGCTAGTCAGCCCCAAGTTGAAGACATTAAGATTTTGAAAGGAAAACGTCTAGAGTAGACAGAAGATAAGAATTGCTCAGTGTAGGCCTCGGTTAAATGTGACTATTTCAGTGACTGTGGTGACTGCCAATCTGTGTAGTAACTGGCACGGTTTATGCTACAGCTGTTCGGTATATGCGCGGGATGAATCCATCTGACTTGGTTTAGAAAAAAGCATCTTGTTCGTAGTTGGTGACGAGATAAGGCGCTCAAGAGCCGCTTGCAACACCTGCTACCATTAGCTTGAATAGGCGAAAAAACTAAATTTTGAGGTAAGAAGTTGCTATCTGCAAGACATCATGTGAAGTTGAACTGCTGGGTGGCGTCCAACGAAGCTTATCTTCAGCATGTTAGAAGTTCCTGCCTGCCAAGCCGATCTTCACATCAAAGGTGTTGTGCACGCGCAAGGAACAGCCTACACCAATATGCTCTGTAAAAAAGATAGAAAACCGTGAAATATATAGGAATTATTAGGAGAAAAACAGATAGGCACATTTGACACGATATCTAACCATGAGTAAAGGAGGGGAAAACCAACCTCCCTTCTCGTGTATCACAAATTGCAAGGAAGTAGAAAAGAAACAATATACACCATCCATTTATCATTTTATTGGCACTAGCTAATTCACCGAATCAACATTACCATCGGCTCTCAACGCTGACACCACAGACGTCAGCCGCTCTCAGCACCGCAAAGGAGGACGAAGCACACCCCACAAACAGCCAAGGACCTCCCTAGAGACCGATAACGAAGTCGAGGACACCGATAACACGCTCCCTGAAGGAGGCCCAAGGCCGAACGCGGTTCTGGGAGTTAAGTGACCAACGCACGTTCGATGGAAGCGGAGTGAAGGACTCAACGGACAGGAACCATCCCACTCTTCTCACGTTCGATGGATGGAAGCGGAGTGAAGGACTCAACGGACAGGAACTATCCCACTCTTCTCACGTTCGATGGATGGAAGCGGAGTGAAGGATTCAACGGACAGAAACTATCTCACCCTTCCCACGTTCGATGGAAGCGGTCAGGAACTATCCCACGAGCCGCGAACGAGGAACGGAAAGGGCGACGGCCGTAAACCGGCCGCAATGGTTGTTCATCTTTTCTTCGTCGCTTGGACATGTTTCTCGGATTGGATACGCCGGGTAACTATCTAATTGAACTGGTTGTAACGCCGTCATCTTTATCTACCGTGTTCGACGCGGTGTACCTTGCGACTAGATTCACCTAACTAATAAACCTGTTGTTTGAATGGGCAAGTATTATAGCATGGTGAATCAAGAAAGACGACATCACAGCGCGGGTGCCTGGATTGCCTTCTGCTTGATTTAATTACTAGTAGTAGTAGGTATTGCTAGTCAAGTAGCAGCAGTTATTAAAACAGCAACAAATATCATTACTTAGCGTTGCAGAGTAACATGGTGGATCAAATGAAACAACGCGGGTGACTTCAGCGTTACCCATCGCTAGTGTTGGCTTAGCGTCTGCTCCCTACCTTGATGTGGTAAGAGTTGATCTTGCAGCGTGGCAGTGCGTTGAAGCTGCAGAAGTTGGGCCGGCGAGCGAACATGCCAGTGTTGGCGAGGACTCCTCCATTGCCGCTCGCCACCTTGCCCCCGACAATGCTGCCGCCAGACCCGTGCCTGGAAGAAAAAGGATTTGAACGCTTAATATTACAACTGGTGACGAGGAAAATGTTGATGCACTGAATGGAGCTAATTGAATATAATAAAAAAGGGGTTTACAACACGTACAGGTTTAGAACTCCGTCAAACTGGGTTGAGTTCCATTGAAAAAAGATTCAGATGCCCTCAAAGTTTCAAACGTTCTCAACCGTTTCATGAACGGTCACGTCAGTTTCGCGCACAAGTGAAAGAGCTTCAAAATATTTCAAGTGTGAAATCTTATCCACAGACGATTTCAAAGAGTTTGCATAACAGCCGCACATTATACGGCAATCTCAGCACGCTTAGGAGTCATGAGGATTCCACACACGTCTCCCTGTAATCGAAGCTGTGCTTGTTACTCTTGCCGCAGTTGGTTGCGGTTACAACTCAAGTGATTCCAGTCAGTTGGATGAGATTGATTATTCAGAAGTTCTATTCATTCACAAGGAGGGTAGGAGAGGCAGCTGTAGCTTTCCCGTCACAAGGGTGGCACACCATCGCAGCCGCCTTACCCTCAGCAACGTAGCTTTAATGGAAGGTCTAGAAATAGAACAGAAGCGATACAAAAGAGAAAGAGATGGAGTATTGCTCTGCGGCTCTCTCCCTCGCTCTCAGTGTCCTTGGAATTATTCTTTCCCTCAACTGCATGCAGCCAACGGCAATAGTTCTACTGGGTTTCATTCAAGACCATTTCGACAATTCTCGCACCTTATAGTCCGGTCTGATAGCCGGATAGATTGGTGTCAGGATACCTGTGCTGACGGCAAGAGGAAGTTGACGGACAGGGAAACCGTTGAAGCCACGTGGTTTCAATCATGACATTTATCATAATGTATTGATAGCCATGTTTAGGTAAACTCCCAAAACCAACCAGGTTCGAATGAATCGTCACCACCATCTATCAATTTCAACCCAGCTTTGGCGATACCGAGACTGCTTTCTAGGAAAGAAAAATCTAATCTACAATGGAATAGTTATTACAACAAAGAAGTCTCATTCTCATAATTTGGGACAGGGTTGAACAGAATATTTCATTTGGCGAAGTTGTCTTCACAGTTGTCTTGACATCCTTAAAGGGGATAAGCCGAATAAAGCCAGAGCATGGAGTAGTTCAGCAGAGACGCTGCCATTGTCGATCCAATCAACAAGGCGTGAGACGGCGTCATTTACGGCCACTCAGAGCAGCTAACAATGTTGACACTTGAACCAAAACACCGTCAAGCTTCTTTGCTCCCAATCAATATGAAGCCTTCGAGGAAACAAGGTATCGCACAAGCAGGAAGTATAACACCGAACAACATGTGCAGTGGCTTGTGATAGAAGTTGCACAACTGCAGGGCAAGCTCGGTAGCACTGGACCAAACACTGTTGGCAGAATAAGTCTAAAGGATTCTGCTTTACAGTCTACAGGAGCAGTGATGCATTCGAAAGGGTCATCTTTTCTGTTGAAGACCTGAGGAACATTTGCAAACTGCAAGAGCAATGATGCATTCGAGAAGACCTGCGGACAGTCGGCAGCATTGGTAGCTGCAACTACAGTAACCTTTCTTACTAAACTTAAGGTGACTTAGCGGCACGGATTTGCTACCCATGGGGCAACCATACGGTTATTGTAGAGGCGTTTATTTTTGACTCGCATTGCGAACGTACGGGTTATTTTTGGGTGTTCGTACTAACTGCAGGTCGGAGAAATTATTAATAGTTCATAAACGATCAGGCCATTGAGGCACACGACAACTCCCTAAATAGCCTTTGAAGGCCGTCACAGCAACCCAATATATATCAGATGTCACGCCTAACGCTGGGTTTTGATGGCACGTTCAGGCGATAATTATCAACGCCAAGTTTTTGGAACCCACTCACAAAATGTCAATATTTCAGCACTGACCCGTGTAATTGTACTACTACGTCTCATTGGGCTCCTATTGCTAAAACTTGCAAGCGGGTAGCAATACTGACCGCCCGTGTTATTGCGCTTTGTCTCTTCCGGCTCCTATTGCTATAACTTGCAAGCGGGTAGCAATACTGACCGCCCGTGTTATTGCACTTTGTCTCTTCCGGCTCCTATTGCTATAACTTGTAAACTGGTAGCAATACTGGTCGCCCGTGTTATTGCACTTTGTCTCTTCCGGCTCCTATTGCTATAACTTGCAAGCGGGTAGCAATACTGACCGCCCGTGTTATTGCACTTTGTCTCTTCGGCTCCTATTGCTATAACTTGCAAGCGGGTACCAATACTTACCGCCCGTGTTATTGCACTCTGTCTCTTCCGGCTCCTATTGCTAAAACTTGCAAGCGGGTAGCAATACTGACCGCCCGTGTTATTGCACTTCGTCTCTTCCGGCTCCTATTACTTTAACTTGCAAGCGGGTAGCAATACTGACCGCCCGTGTTATTGCACTTTCTCTCTTCCGGCTCCTATTGCTATAACTTGCAAGCGGGTAGCAATAACATATCACTTAAGGTTCACCTGACAGTGAGGTGTAGGCATCCTAAGAGAAGCCTCGCTGCGCCACCAATGGTCAAATTATCCGGAATAGGCGTGTCTCATCAGTACGAGCCAGCGAATACAATAAAACCGTGCATTTGCGCGCGTCCATCAACCCAGGTTAAGGCTCGATAGACGACGGGTGGCCTTTTCAATCAAGCTGCAGTAAAATCATTGTAGGGCCTGAATGAGACGCTTTCCTGCTGCCGAAACATTGAGGTAAGAATACGCACCAACAACAGGAGGGGGGGGGCGTCTGCCCGGGAGAGCCCAATTAATTATATATTCATCATGTGCACTGACCATGGCTGAAAATCACCCGTGAAATTAGGACTTTGAAAATGCCAACACTTTGGTGCAGCAGAACGTGGCCAATGCCACCACGGACTATGTTTACAAATAGTTGCGAGTGTTTGTGATCTACGACAATCCAAGTGCACTACAGGCAAGGGCTGCTCTCGCAACACTATCCATAGCTAGCTGAAGAAAAAAAACATGGCCATAATGGGTCGATTTAATAATAAAACCGTAGGAGCTGTTATATTCACAAGATATTATTAGTCATACAAACATGGATTTTGTAGAATAAATGTT
>SDVV010001113.1:0-26982 GCA_016164225.1 Gammarus roeselii | reverse complement strand
GGGGTGAACACCCTTATTTTTCTTCACACTCCCCTCTTCTTCACCCTTCACTATTTCTCCTTTTCTCCCCTATCCTGATTTGCTTAACTTTTTTATTCTTAATTTGCACACTAACATTCACACACACAGACACGCACACTCAAACATACAAATACCGGTTCTAACTATTCTTCTTTCGGGTGGCAAATAACACCCAAGTTGCACTCGTCCTTCATGCAACCTTTTTCTATGACTATTCCTTCTTCTTCTTCTTTCCATTCTTGCTGTTCTCATGCGTAAATTCCCTACACCTAGTGTAGATCTCATGCATGGGATCCCCGTTTTCTACCTCTTCTCCATCTTCCCCCTCACGTAGCCCGGCACCTTAAGGACTACTTCGGATCCTTGGAGCTCTGAAGCAGGGTAGGTAGCGTATTATACCACCTTATTGCCATCCGGTTAGTGCTGGGTACATATGGCCTCAGCACCTTAGGAGTTCCTGTACCTCCGGTGGCACCCGTACGTTCCATAGACGTTCGCCGCGTAAAGTTCTTGGACTTTGCGCAGTAGTAAACGTAACTGGAACATTAGAAGAAGAAAAACAAAGACTAACTTGATGCAGCACTGTTTGCTAATTTGACATTCGGCGCCAGAAGGACGATGGCTCCAGCGCGCTAGAAAGCCTCGTCACTCTAATCTAATCTAATCTACAGAAGACGCTGGTAATGACAATGGGGCGGTAGTTACGAAGGTCACTGTGGCATTTCGCGGGTTTGGATAACGGGATAGTTACAGATTTCCGCCACAGATCGGGAAAAAATTCCCACCATAGATCGTGAAAAAAATTTGTTCCAATACATTATATTAAACAGTTTTAAAAGATACTCAAAAGCAATGTCGGAAAGTTGTTTGATCATATCGATATGCACTCAGTCCGAGTGTGGTCTACAGCACACTGCAGTTCATGGAGGGAGAAGGTTTGATGTGGAATTCGTCTTTTGCGGAAGACAAGTCAATGTGCTCACGTTTTCTTAAGTTTTATTCCGGTAGAAAAGCAGCCATGAAATTTGTTGATTGTGATATCAGGCTAAAAGCCTGTGTAGTTAATCTTTGATATCCGCTTAGGACGAATAAATAGTGCCTCCGTCTGAAAGAATGTGGATAGGTCGCTCAGGGTGTCCCTGGATAAGTCTGATTTTTTTTCTCACATTTTCGAAAGAGGGGTGTTTCGGTTAATAGTGTTTTCGACGACAAGCTTCATCGTTACTTCTCCACAGTAAGTTTGCGGAATACGGCAGTTACCCTTTTCCACGATATTTGGTTCCAGAGGGACGTACTCAACGGAAGGCCGTGTACAGCCTTTCACGCCGGTCTCTTGCTTCTTGCACCTCAGGGCACCACCACGGTTTGGGGAAAAATGTTGAAAAATGAAGAAAAATTGGACGATGCACGCGACAGCTGCACGTTGAAATTTCTCGTATAGTTGGATGACGAGGTCGTGTTCTGAGATGTCGTCGGAAATGCCATCCATATCGCACTACGCGATATGTGCCGAGTATTCCTCCCAGCTGGCTTTCAGGTAGTTGAATCGAAGTTTGTGTGCGCAGGATTGCTTGGTTGGTTGGTGAGGAGTGATAAGATAACCGGGTAATGGTCACCGTGGTATGTTGAAGGCAGGACTCCCTAAACGAATTGGGGTGGAAGTGTGGGGGACCATACAATTAAATCTTGTGTCGGATTCACTTTCAAGGGTAATCCGTGTAGATTGTGCGTCGTCGAGAAGAACCAGGTCGAGGTGTTAATGATTTTGGCCATTATCACTCCATTAAGATCTGTTCTAGCGCATCCCCACATTTCGTAGTAGCTGTTGAAGTCTCTAAGGAAGAGTACGGGCGAGGGCAGTTGGTTGAGTGCCCGGTCATTAGTGCTTCCGAAAGATCGTAGCCTCGTATTTAGTAAATAGATATTACAATTAGCGGCCCGGAGACGTAAATCTTCACCTGTCCTCAAGGGGAGATGGTGGTGAAGTATGCTTTGACGGAGCATGAGTGCCACTCCGCCGTGGGCAGTCACATTATTGACTTGGCTTGTGCTGGGTTTCGGGGGGCACTGTGGGGTGGTGGGAAATGAGCGGGCGGACGAAGCGGCGGGAAGAGCTGCAGCTGCACCTGACCCAGCAGAACAGCGTCCACTCCCATATAAAGACTTTCACACAGCGATTAAAAGAGCTGTGCGAAATAAATGGAACATGGAATGGTCTGATGTTCCTACGAGAAATAAATTGCGTACTATTAAAGACACACCCATACCCTGGGTCTCATCAAGCAACCGATCTCGACGGACTGAGGTAACTCTATGCCGATTGAGAATAGGACACAGCAGACTAACGCACAGACACCTAATGGAGGCGTTGCCACCTCCTTACTGCATGGACTGTCTAGCCCCTCTTACAATAGCCCATGTCTTGGCAGAATGTCCCACATGGACGGAATTTCGGCGCACATACTTCCCCAGGAGCCGGTTCATGGACCTTCCTAATATACTCCGCCTAATGCTTACTGAGTTCTCTGAGACAATTCAGTGCGGAACCACTTCTTAGTTACTTCCAAGAAACCGGCCTCCTAACTGAAATCTGATCTGTTGTGAGTTGATCATAATTACTCTTACTTACCAATAAACTCCATCACGGAGGACCACCGTTTTCTTTTCACACTTTGAGTAGGACACATTTGTGACCTCTCTCTATATCCCTATAAACAGTAGTGACCTAAGCATGCCGTGAGTCGAAACAATTCCGGAGACTGTCGATGACTTGATGCAGCTCTGGCTGCTGGTTTGACGTTCGGTGCCAGAAGGACATTGACTCCAGTGCACTAGAAAGCCTTGACACTCTAATCTGATCTCTTATTGACTTGTCAACGATGTATGACATATTGAGAGTGTGAAGGTGGCAGTCTCTCTGATTTTTATCTTTTGGAGACATCCCTAAAGTTTTTATGGGTGGAGATTAGGGATGATACTTATTATTTTTTGCTTTTAAGTCCCTGGCAATTCCAGTGAAGTATTGTACTGTTGTTCATTCTAAACGTGGTTCATGCTCAGACCCGGAAGATCTAGAGCGGTCGCGTGGTTAAAAAAGAACCTACGTGTTATTTGCTAGAATCACTGCTTTCGCGGCTGTGAGTGCTCTTATAGAAAGACAAAGGTGTTCGCTCTTGTGTTTGCTTCTTGAGCAAGTGTGAATTTTGTCTAGGGAAGCCTTTTTAAACTGCGGTGCATGGTTGTTTAGCAGTTTTGGGTATAAGTTCTTGGTTGAAGAGTTTCGACACGTCCTGACGCTGGCGATGATCGTTCTCACTGGCTAGATGTTCTGGTGTCGGGCATGAGAACAGAGGGTGAAATCTCTCGTTCTTTTATTCTGGCTGGAACCTCAGTCAAGCAGATAGAAGTCGTTTACAGCAGCTCCTCAAAGTACGGTAGCAGCGTCTCACAGTACAGCAGCAGCGTCTCACAGTACAGCAGCAGCGTCTCAGAGTACAGCAGCAGCGTCTCACAGTATAGTAGCAGCGTATCACAGTATTGCAGCAACACCTCTTATTGCAGCAACACCTCGTATTACAGCAGCAGCACCTTACAATACAGTAGCAGCGCCTCACAATACAGCATCAGCGCCTCACAATACAGCATCAGCGTCTCACATTACTGCGTCAGCCTCACAGTACAGCATCAGCGTCTCACAGTACAGCATCAGCGTCTCACAGTACAGCAACAGCACCTCACAGTACAGCATCAGCACCTCACAGTATAGCATCAGCACCTCACAGTACAGTATCAGCTCCTCACAGTACAGTATCAGCTCCTCACAGTACAGTATCAGCTCCTCACAGTACAGTATTAGCTCCTCACAGTAAAGCATCAGTGTATCACAGTTCAGCATCAATGTCACACATTACAGCAGCAGCGCCTTACAGTTCAGCAGCAATGCCACACATAACAGCAGCAGCGTCTTACAGCTCAGTAGCAATGCCACACATTACAGCAGCAGCGCCTTCCAGCTCATTTGCAGCTACTGCATCAGTGACGCTAATACAAACCTTGCCGAATGCGGTAGCTTGCGCCGGTGTGAGGTTCATCCCAATGATGGAGAGGCGTTCGAGGTGGTGCAGGTGTGAAGTCAGCATGGCCAAAAAGAGATGCTCCGCCTCCCCTCCGCTGCCCACCCCCTTCACTCCTCTAACGGTGGCACCCCCCACAACCACCTTCTGCAGGCCGCTGGCCTTGAGGCTGCGGCCGCAAGCTTGCAGCACCTGCGGAGAGGAAGTGGTTAGGGTCCGCCCATTCTGACATACTAGGCTTACAAGAAATAAAGGAGTCACATAGTTGAGTAGCAATGAATGTTGTTACTGATATAAATTTGATCCTCCTTCAGCTTAAAAGTACTCTGACGGCAGTATTTTCACTTCATGACTGATTTCAAGTTCATACATCTTATATTTTTATAGCGCGAGTGAATGAATGGCATGTGGCAAATTTTAACATTTGTGAGAAATGCAAGAGCAAAAATATTTCACAATGAACTAGATCGTTTGCAATTGAGGCTTTATTGCGATTTAAAAATTGTGAGTTGGCGTGTTTCCTGACATTTCATTTAGAAGCAGCTACTTCATCCGAGTAAATGTGACGATTTCTTGATGTTAATAACTTAGTTGAATTTCTGTGGATTTATTTTTTCCTCATCATAAAGTGTTTCGAAGGAGGACGCCTTATTTTTTTATAAATTTGCTTTTTCTTTAGATTACTAACTAAAACTTGGATGTAGGCTACAGAAAATAACGACTTATGATCATCTAAAATTTTATTTTCCAGGTGGTCAGGAGTCCTTCAAGGAACACATCTAATACGTCCACGAATCCACCAATGCAGATTTGTTCCAGTGCCGTAATCGCCACCAGAAATACTCAATTATGTTGAAGTCAAATAATTGAACAGGCCCATCTCAGGGTCCAAGGCTACCTTCCTCCGTTTCAAACCCTTCACGAACAGCTTAATCGGTGTACAATTTTTATTATGAGACCATACTTGGATATGTAATCGTAAAGTCGAACTTTTCAATCATGAGGTTAAATGTGGCCGCTCAGCTTCTACCAAAGAGCCATCGAGCTAAAAGATTTCTGTAATTTTTTGGTGATTTAGCCCACTAAGTTAATATAATGATATACCAGCCCTTCACCTTGCTGCAATTGTAAGGTGACTTTTCCTTCTAAGAAAATTGTTTCTGAAGTAGGATCAAACTTCCACCTGCTGTAACTGAAAGGTGACCATGCTCACTAAGTTTCGCTGAAGAGGATCAAACTCCCCTTGCTGTACTTGTTAGGTAACCTTGCCCACAAAGATATTCTGAAGAAGGATCAAACTCCCCCTTTGCTGTAATTGTGAGGCGACTTTGCCCAGTAGGTTGTTCAGAAGGACCAAATTCCCACTTTGTAACAATTGCAGTATCGCTTTGTATAGTTAGTTGTACTGAAGAAGGTCTAAATCGAACCTTGGTGCAATTGTCCCAGGAGAAACTCCACCCGGACATGTTGATCCTCCTGAGGGAAGGGAAGGCCGAGGCCATCGTTGCGAAGAGAGTCTTGGTGTGGGCATCCTGAAGGACGGGGCCGTGGGGGGATGCGAGGTCATGGTGGGGGGACAGAGGGGGGACGGCCGACCCGATGTGTGGGGAGAGGTGCTTCAAGAGGGTGTTAGAGAGCGGTGAGCTGAGGGTGTTGGAGAGTGGGGAGCCCAGTGTGTTGGTATTTGCGATGTTGGGGTTAGAGGGGTGAACGTTGGAGGGCAAGTGGCATGCGAGAGAGAGGTCGAGGAGACGTGGCATGGCTCTCACCAGAGGCAGCAGGTGAGGGCCGCGGATGCTCAGGTTGCCGTTCACGCTCACCTGTGACAAAATACGAGTATTTGATTACTAAGAAGACAGCTTGCAAGTGCAATGTGACAAGAGGCACGGGTTTATTCTGACTATATATGTAAATAAAGATTGTAAAAAAAAATAGCGACCACATAACAATTTTTTTATAAAAAGTAATTACAAATTACAATTTTTTTAGGTTGTCCTTTGTCATTTTCTTGTAAATGATACTACAGATTATTCGACAGGATTTTTAAAATTAAACTGTTGCCAATATAATTAATTGGTCCTTATTTCAACTGGTTTACATCTAATAGGTAGACAAGCGCAGGTCAAGATAATAAAATGACCAGGAGGAAAATACCCATTCCTAATATAGAGGTCAGTCGAACTATAAGTTCAACTGGAAAAATTAGGTATTTTTTGCAGCCGGGACATTTATCCGAATCGTGTGGCACCCTTAACAAATATAGACACTAGGCCAAAGAACACCAGGAAGGGGGGTGACCGACGGCAAGGCGCACCACACACTCTCATATGCTCACACTCGCACAACTTAGCTCTTTTGCGCTAAAGGGTCGGGCCGGAACACCCCGCAACACATACTCTGGGTCACGAGTGCGGTCTGAGGATCCGCGTTGGCAGCAAGGCCCGACAGTGTGACTGGTTTACCCCCCCCCCTCCACCCACGACTATCCCATCAACGTGATGCCAAGGGTAGGAACGCACATCAGGGCAGCGTCAAAAGTCCACATTTCAAAATCACTCTCTACACAGGCCTATTCATTGAACGCTCTCTCGCTACCTCCACACCCAAGTCTCTCCTTCCTCACGCCTGCTTCACACCATCCATCCACCCAAACCTCGGTCCACCTCTAGGCCTACAACCACTCGCCTCCGCCTTCATCACCCTCTTCATCAATCTTCACTATCCCCGTTCTAGCTCGCACCCCATCGTTATTGATCATGTCTCTCAGCGTCACACCAGCCATGCTCCTCAAAAATTACATCTCGAAGACATTCAACCTTCCTCTCTCACCCCCCAAGTCTCAGCCCCGTAGAGCACAGCTGGGTCAACTGCACCCTCATACAGCCCTCTCTTTGCTCCCATCCTCAACGTCTTACAGCTCATTGCACTCTTCAGTGCACCCAACACTTTACACCCTTCCTTCACTCGCGACTTCAGTTGAGTTTCCACTAGTTCAATCTTCTCCACAAGGGAGCACAGATACTTAAAACACTGTACTTTCTCCAACCACTCTCCAATTACGAGGACACTAATTCTGCTTACATCAACAGTCCACGAGCATATCATTACTTTGTTTTTACCTACATTCACTTGCAGCTTCCTCCTCTCACACACTCTAACAAACTCAGATACTAGCCTACATAGCTTCTTCTTGATCTGAATCAGTCACCTGCACCGTATCATCCGCAAACAGCAACTGGCTCAACTACCAACTCCGCCCATTTGCTTCCAACAGCTCTAACCATGACCGTCCACACTCGCGTTCTCCTCCCTGAACACTACACCCATGTAAAGATTGAACAGCCAAGGAGACATCACGCAGCCTTGTCTCAGACCCATTTTCTCTGTGAACCAATCATTCACCTCGCTCCCCACTCTGAACAATGCTCGGCTGCTGACCGTAACAAACTTCAAAATAGTCCAACAACTTCTGCCAAAAAAATTGTTCAACAGCCTTATTCATCCTTTTTGACTTGCTGTATAAAGAGTAAGCACATGCCTACAAAACAAACCAAAGACCAATAATATTTAGTAAAAATTAGATTTAAGGGAGGACGCTTTCTAGCGCACGTCAAACCTCCGAACGTTAAACCAGCAAACAGTGCTATATCAAGTTAGTCTCATTTCTTTCTTTTTACGTTTGAGTTAGATTTACTGATGAGCAAAGTCAATGTCCCTTACACCGCAAACGTCAATGGTATGTACAGATGCCACAGGAGGTAGGGAACTACTAAGGTGTTGAGGCCATAGGTCCCAGCACTCCCCGGGTGGCAGAAGGGAGGATTAACACACTACCTACCCAGCTTCAGAGCGCTAAGGATTCGCAGTCGTCTTTATGGTGCCGAAACTATGCGCCCCAACATCTGCTGAGGTGAAGATGAAGAAGACAAAGAACCTGGATCCTGTGCATGAGATCTACACTAGGCGTAGGGAATTTTACACACGAGAACAGCATGAATGGAAAGACGAGAAAAGAAGATTCGTAGAAAATGGTTGCACGAAAGAGCATAACTTGGCTGTTATTAGTCACTCGAAAGAAGAATAGCTAGTCTGAAGGGAAATAAGGGTGTTGAACTCCCCAGTTGAGCCGTGACTCCGTGTGGCCCGTGAACCTAACAGATGCCTATGGGCATCTGTTAGCAGACGTGACCACACGTGACCACACTTCGCCTGTCTTCTGTCAATGGGGGTTCCTTCAACTGTGCCACATTAGTAACATTTCCGCTGCAGTGCTTGTACAAGAAGCTTTGAATCATTCAACTTGCATTGAGAACGATTTTTTTCATGTGAAATAACTACGTGTTATCTTTGTAACAACACGAATTTGCAACTTCACCACAACTCGACACAATCCCAACTATTTATTTTTTAGAATACAGAGATGCTAGAACATGTAATTCGATTGCAATAATTATATGGACGAGTGGCAGTATTGATTCCTTCAAACGTTAGCTAAAATTTTACCGGTTTGAACTTGTCTGTGGAGAAATTCTTGAAATTTAATCTACTTTCTCACTGCAAATTACCAAATCAATCATTTTCTAAGCGTTTTTCCTGTTCATATACTGACATTTCCTGTTAATTTGTTCACTTCGTTCGGTGCCAGGAGGACACTGACTCAAGTGCACTAGAACCCCTCAACACTCTAATCTGATCTATTTCGTTCACTTAGAAATCTGTTAAATTATCAGACACAACTCAATGACTCATTGAAATGTTTTCCCGTGCATATTTAAAATAAAAAAACATAAAATTAACTGAGTAGTGAGTTTCAAAATTTGTGTATTTGTGAGTCAAATATTATGTGAGTAAATGTAACGTACAACCCTCATGTTGAACAATCGATTCCCAATTTCATTATCAAATGTCTGTAGATTGACTTTATTTTTCTGCCATTTCGTGGGAGCCAGAAGGTTTCAACACCCCGAAGCGCGGGTGTTAAAATACTGCTACCGCAACCCTTGCGTGTCGTAGGAGGCGACTAAACGGGAAGCCCAGTAGCCGGGGCTTAGAATACTGCTACCGCAACTTCTGCGAGTCGTAAGAGGCGACTAATAAGGGGCGGGGTGAGGGGGCTAGGAATCCAGTCCCTCTGTATAAAATATCCCTAAAAGACGGCAAGACGAGCGGGGGGAAGAGAGGCTAGGCTCACGCCTCTTCGAACCCTATTGTTAGGGTCGCTGAATGTGCTTTGTTGTAGCACGAAGGAAGCAGAGGCGAGAGATTGGTGAAATGTTTTTGAGGAGGAATTAAAATGTGTTAGCGCTGAGTGAGACTAAGTTGAAGGGAAAGAGCGAATGTGAATTTGGAGTGGTAAGTGGAAGAAAGTCAGGCGTGGATGAAGGTTGGGCACGAGAAGGCATGGTGTTGCTATCGAGTGATCGACTGGCTAGTAGCGTTACTAAGTGAAAGAGGTATCCTAAAGATTGATGTGGGTGAAAGTAAAGATTGACGTAGAAAAATGGGTATTTGTGAGTGCGCACGGACCTGAAAGCGAGAGGAGTGAAGAGGAGAGGGAGCCATTTTGGACTTCCCTGAGCGAGTGTATTGACAGTTTTGGAAGTCAATTCAATGTTGTTGTACAGGGCGACCTTAATGCGAGAGTGGGAGATGCAGTAGTGGATAATGTGATAGGGAGGTATAGCGTTCCTGGTAGGAATGACTATAGAGAAAACCTCATAGGTTTATGCATGGAGCAGGAGCTGGGAGTCGGAAACAGCCTGTTCAAGAAGAGAGACATCCACAAGTACTCATGGTTAAGGATGGCTCATTGGGAAGTGATGGAAAGAGTGCCGATGGATTTTGTGCTGATTTCGAGAAGATTGGTGCGGAGGCTGTTGAATACGCGGGTGTTGAGAGGAGAGGGTGGAGGAGTGTCTGACCATCTGCTGGTGGAGGGAAGATTGAGAGTGGAGCATAGGTGGCAGGGGAACAAAAGAGTGGGAGGAGGAAGAGAGATTGTGAAAGTGAGTGGACTAAATGAGAAAAGCAGAGCGGAGGAGTTTCAGCGAGCGTTGAGGGAGGAATTTGACAACGTGAGAGAGCAGCACCTGCACGATGTGGTGAAGAAGAATGGGAGACGGTCAGAGATGCCTTGCTGAGATGTTAGAGAAAAGTTTGTGGTGTGCGACGTGTGGGCGGGAGCAGACGGAAGGGCTACGAGCGGTGGAAAGAGGAGGTCAAACTGGCGGTGGCGCAGAAGAGAAGAAATATTAAGGCGTGGTTGCAGGTGAAGTCGGTGTTGACCTATGAAAAATATAAGGAGAAGAGGAAGGAGGTAAAGCGATTTGTGAAGAAAACTTAAAGGGACGCTGATGCCAGATGGGGCAGACGGTTGTGCCAGAATTTTAGGGAAAACAAAAAGATGTTCTGGAAAGAGGTAAGAGGGTGAGAAAGGGAGAGCCCGGAAAGGAGGAGGCGGTGAAAGATGAAGACGGCCAGTTGTTGACGGAAAATAGTGGTGTATTAAAAATGTGGGCCGAATATTTTGATGAATTGTTGAATGTCGAGGATGACAGAGAGGCTGACACTGCTGTTTTGGGTGGTGATGTGCGGATGCCGGTTTTTGGAGAAAGACTTGCTGCGGAAATTACTAGGGCAGAGGTGCAGGAGGCGGTGGAGGTGATGGAAGCAGGGATAGCCCCTGGTTTGGAATGTGTTGCGACCGAGTGCCTGAAAAAGGGTGGAATAACGATTGTCGAATGGTTGGTGAGGCTACTAAACATTTGTTTTGTGGCGGGCGTGGTACCGATTGAGTGGCGCAGTGCCTGCATTGTCCCGCTGTATAAGGGCAAAGGAGATAAAAATGAATGCTGCAACTCAAGAGGTATCAGTTTCTTGTGTATGGTCGGTAAGCTGTATGTCAGAGAGCTGATCAAAAAGATCAGAGAATGTACGGATTGTGCAATTGGAGAGGAACAATGTGGCTTTAGGAGTGGTAGAGGGTGTGCCGGTCAAATTTTTGCAGTGGGACAGGTCTGTGATAAGTCCTTGCAAAGGAATTGTGTGTTCTGGGCCTTCGTGGATTTGGAACAGGCATACGACAGGATTGACAGGGGAGCGCTGTGAAGGGTGTTGCGTTTGTATGGAGTGGGCGGGAAGCCGTTGAAAACGGTGCAGAGTTCCTACATTGGCAGCCGAGCATGTGCCAGAGTGGGAAGAGAGGTGAGTGATTGGTTCACAGTGAAACCGGGTCTGAGACAAGGCTGCGTGATGTCTCTTTGGCTGTTCAATCTCAATATGGATAGAGTGGTCAGGGAGGTGAACGCGAGTGTGCTGGGTCGTGGCTTGGAGCTGTTAGAAGCGAATGGACAGAGTTTGCAGTTGAGCCAGTTGCCGTTTGCGGATGATACGGCGCTGGTGGCGGATTCAGAGGAGAAGCTATATAGGCTAGTGTCTGAGTTTGGTAAAGTGTGAGAGAGGCAGAAGCTTCGAGTGGATAAAAGTGAAGTGATGAGATGCTCGAGGACTGCCAATGCGAGCAGTATTAGTGTCCTCCTTAATGGAGAGTTGTTGGAAGAAGTTCAGTGTTTTAAGTATCTGGGCTACCATGTGGAGAAGACTGAAATAATGGAAACTGAGGTGAAGGCGCGAGTGAAGGAGCGGTGTAAAGTGTTGGGTCCAGTGAAGAGTGTAATGAGCTGTAGGACGTTGGGGATGGAAGCAATGAGAGGGCTGTATAAGGGTGATGTTGTCCCAACTGTGCTCTACGAAGCTGAGACTTGGGGGGTGAGAGCAGAGGAGAGAAGAGAAGAAGGTTGGATGTTTTCAAGATGAAATGTTTGAGGAGCATGACTGGAGTGACGCTGAGAGACCGGATCACCAACGACGTGGTTCGAATCAGAACAGGGATGGTGAAGAAGTTGGAGGACACAATGGATTCGCGTGTTCTGAGATGGTTCGGGCACATGGAGAGGATGGATGAAGATTGGATGGAGAAGGATGGAGATTGGTGAAAAGGGTGATGAATGCGGAGGCGAGTGGTTGCAGGCCTGGAGGTTGACCGAAATTTCGGTGGATGGATGGTGTGAAGCAGGCGTTAGGAAGGAGAGACATGAATTTGGAGGTGGCGAGAGAGCGTGCCATGAACAGGCGTGAGTGGTGAATAGTTGTGAATGGTTGATTTTGACGCTGCTCTGATTTGCTTTCCCGCCCTTGGCATCTCGCTGTCGGAATGGTCGTGGGTGGGGGGGGGCGGTCATTATGACGTGGTGGGGGTAAACCAGTGAAAACTGTCGGGCCTTGATGCTGACAAAGGATCCTCGGACTGCACTCGTGACCCAGAGTGTATGTTGCGGGGGTACCGGCCGGACCCTTTAGCACAAAAAGGCTAAGTTGTGTGAGAGTGAGCGTATGAGGGTGTTAGATGGGCCTTGCCGTCGGCCACCCCCCTTTCCGAGGGGATGCGGCCTAGTGTCGGTATCTGTATTTATCTTTTGAGATTTTTTTTCATAAACACGTGATATTGACAGTAGAATTTCCTAATCTTGGTCTGGATGAGGCCTGGCTTTTCTTGTGAAAGTTTATTGAAAAAAAAAAATAGAAATCATCACTTTCAGGTAGCAAACCAAACTATTGTTACAAAAAAATAAACAGAAAAGGCAAAAAATATATACCATTCAGGAGACGAAACATTGTTGAAATCCTAACTTACATTGGCACAGTCCTTTGGTAACACGGCTCAGATGACTTTCATATGAAATCACTGTAAATCTTGACAACATCCTGCAGGGCTGGAAGTAACCATGACTACTACACCCGTTCTCCTACACAAAAATAGTGTTCACAATTAATACTGTAATAATCACTCTTCATATACAGGCATGTAGCTATAATATGTAGCCTAAAGAAATTTGGCACTTTTCCAATACAGTACCATGTCGAGTTGGACGAAAACATGAAAAAAAAAATCAATCTATTATAAATGAAAGATCAGATTGTATTATGTGTACAGTAAGTTGACCTGGCTTTGGAGATAACAAAAAATTCATAACAAAAGCACAGAACACCATGAGCTTCTTTCCTGGTTGATGTATTGGCTAGCACACACTAACAAACTTATCAGCAATACCAGAAAAAATACGGACTACAACGATTTGATGGAAATTTTGCACGATGATAATTACTTATTATAAAACCTGGTTTATTCTCCCATTACACTTTGAATCTGAAATGCTATCCCTACCAACCTCTAACTGTTTAAGAATCTCTCTAGCCCTCTTCCTAGATGCATTTGATTCTGAAATTAGAGATTTTTTCTATTAGTTTCTGCCTTCACTGCCAACTCATCAGCACGTTTTATATACCTGTCATATAAATAAGACCAACTTGCTTCATTTTCCTCTCCTTCTCCAATTCTTCTTTGATCTTTCGTTTTGTGACTGCAGCTTGACTCTTCTTCAAGTTCTCTCTATTCTCATCCAAATAATATCCATATTTTGCTCTTCCTCTGCTGCAGTATTTAATCATTTCCTAATTTTTAAATAATTTGGATACATCATCACTGTTCTCATAAGACAATTCTCTCTTCACACCATCACAGATCACTCTTTGAGCTACTACTGTCATCTCCAGCATATTTGTTTCAATAGTCTCCTTGTTGACGCTAAATCCTCTCTCGATTGCTGCTCGTCCATGTGAGAGTGTAAATACCATCTTGCAAAGCTTCAGCAATTCGCTGTACTCAGCCTTTTCTCCGATGATCTCCCGATATAGAACATCCAAACGATCTTCTGACTTTATGTCAAATGTTGCTAATTTTTCTTTGAACTCCAATCTCACGAGGGCAATGAAATTTTTGTATTGCTTGGACATTTCATCACCTCCAGTTGGTTTCACGAACTTTGTATTGATCAGGTAAGAGCGATTTTTCAAAATGAGTCACAGATGAATCAGGATGGTTAACTTTCTATTGAAGACTGAATGATAGCAGATGCAGCACAGTCGTGTTTGATAGGAGACCTTTCTTTCAATTTTGCTACAATGCTTTTATAGCAGAGAAAACTCGGCTGCCTGAATTTAGACTCTTTCGCAATTCCAACGTCAGCTGCTGTGAGGGAGGTTGCTGCTGCGAATCCAATGCTGATTTTTTTGTTAGGAAGATGATTGGCAGTGTCTTCCACATCAATGTTCATCAGTGACAAGATGGAACATGACACAAGTTCCTTTTTGATGAATTTTTCCATTAGTTCTTTCATTATTTTTGACATTTCTTCTGCCAGGAAAGGAACCATTGGTTTGGAGCTCTGAAATGTTTGAAGAAACCCTTGCATACACTTTGCAGTTGAAATGGAGACGTTTAGTTTAGAAAGGGTCAGTGGATCTTTTACAGCATTGTGGACACCTGTATAGGAAGAAGATTCTGGAACTTTTCCTTTTGGTGCACTTCCTGTTTTTTCCACGTACTGTGAGATGTTGTCCCATATGGATAATGCTCTCTCAGCTACACGACAATCTTAAACCCACCGGGTACCGCAAATTTGGAGAAGAAAAACAGAACAGCTGGTTATCCGAGAAAAATCCTGTCTTCTGGTTAGCGACTTTTTGAATGGATACCAGAGAGATCGGAGAAGTTTGTCTATTTTCCATCCAGATTTTTCAAAGCCTGTTCGGAATGCACCTTGTACGACATGCAATCCACAGGTACCTAGGTCAATCAAATTAGGTAGATGAGCTCCTGAGGAATTCCTTCCATCAATTGGGTCGCGGCGTTTTTTTTCTTGACATTGGGTCCATCCATAGAAACTTGCATGATTTTCTTTTGTTGTAACTTCTCAGTAGCCTCTGTTAAGCTTCGTCGCAAATCATCCGATGTAGCATGACCAATGAATTTAGAAGTCAGATAATGGTCAACAGTCTCTTGTGCATCTTCGTCCCAAAATCTGATTCCAAAATCCATCTGTTCATTTCTTGTTACTCGGTTGAAGCTCTCATCAAAGGATACAGAGTAATATGGAATCTTTTACAGCATTGTGGACACCTGTATAGGAAGAAGATTCTGGAACTTTTCCTTTTGGTGAATGATATAAAAAAAAACATAACAATCATCCAGATTGTGGGAGTCATAAACATGCTGTTTCTAACTGAAACTTGACATGGTTAACAGAACGAGGGAAATAAAGTGCAATAATAATATACATTATCACTTGTTACAATGTAGGAGCTTTTCATCCAAGCTTGACATCTGAAAAATTATTGATATTGATCAATAGTTTAATTAATACATGTAGAATTAGAATATACTAGCACAAGTCTAATGACTCTATTTATGTACTTATTATACATTTCTACAGCGAACAACATGGTATGTTGGTTTATTGGTTAACAGGATACCTTGGATACATTTCGAGATAGAGGCCTGAAATTTGGAATAAATTGGGATTGAATCTCAGTTAAATACATTGAAAAGAAGAAACCGAATCGCCGATCTATGGAAAAATAGACCCTTTGTAGAGTATTGACTTCGGTGCTTGTAGACATAACTGATACAGGTGCATCAGTGGGATGTTGTACACGGGGGTGGCGACGGGAGTAAGAGTGCAACGGACGGGCAGGGTGCGACGTCACTATGGAACAGCGAGCTAATGCTATATCTTGTGCAAGAACACATCATTCCAAACACCCTGAAATATATTGTTAAACTGCATAGCAAAATACTTATTGACACCTAACAAATTAGGGATACTGAGCTGTTGTGAACCTCATCGAGGTAACTTTACATAACCAAGAATGGAAACCAAATTGAAGTTATAAATTGTATCACGAGAGCAATGCGTTTATTGCATTAGTTCATTTCGTTCATAATTCAAATTTGAAAGATGATTTAATGAATAAACATGTCATTCAGAAAGCAAATTTGTTTCAGAGGGAAAACAAGTCAACTTCCATATATTGAGGCTTGAATGCTATGTTAATAAATAGATGTACAGTGAGGATACAGGAGAGCTGTCAATTTCCCCCTTAAGTAGAAAAATCTACTCCCTGCTGTTTGGAATAGTTGGATAAGAATATGATAACGAGGTAAATTAAGGACCAGTATATTTTTTTTTTTCATAGAATTCCACGACATTCAATGACTGGAATATCTTTAAAAAATTCCATGACTCCAAAATGAAATTCCATGACTTTCCATAGCTTACATGAACCCTGCACAGTCCTGTTGCCGGTAAATGCCATCTTAACTGGCAGATGACACCTGCAAACCGCTGACACCATCGATGTATGGTTTTGAATTAAGCGGTCTGAGGACAGCTTTTCCTACTGACATGCAGATGAGTACGGTCATATTTGACGTTTCTTCACGAACCGTTCAACATGAGGTTGAGTACGGTCATATATGACGTTCCTTCAAGAATCGTCCAACATAAGGTTTTATATCCTGCTCTCTGTAATGTTTCCTCTTCAAGATTCATTCGAATAAAAAGCAGAAACGCAATGTTAAACCATATGGCTTTTTATAGAGTAACTTCAATTTCCTCTACGCAGCAAACGTCAATAGTATGTACGGGTGCCACAGGAGGTTCAGGAACTTGTTAGGTGCTGAGGTCATACAGATGATATGGTGCCAGCACTCCCCTAGAGGCAGTAAGGAGGATTAACACACTACCTATCCTTCCTGCTGCAGGGCTCTAGGGATTCGCAGTCGTATTTAAATTGCCGAGGACTAAGCGTTCCAACACCAGCTAAAGGGAAAAATAAAGAAGAGACGTACAACGTGCACCAACAAATATGCAATCATGTTATCATTATCGCTATCACCGACCTCCACGTTGTCCATGTTGAGGAAGGAGATGGTGTCGTTCACGAACGGCGGAACGGCTTCAGTCAGAGCAGCTGCCAGGTCGTCCTGACGTCCCAACCGAGCCAGGGGGCCATCGGGCACGCTGACGGAGATACGGACACCCGCCAGCTCGATGTGCTGGATCTGCGTCGTGGTGAGGAACTGAAGCAGGGACGCCATGGACCGCTCGTTCTAAGGTAGGACAGAATGATCCAACATTATGAACATTTCAAAGACATAAACAGCGTCTAGAAAATGTATAACCCGATTAGAAAGTAAATAATAATAAAAATTGCGGAACTAAATAAAATGCGATTTGGACCGTGGTACTCTGAATTTATTCACTAGAGAAAGCCGAAGCTCACGGATTTCGTTGAAGCCGGCGAGGACAACGTAGTAAAACTTGAAAGCTTCTGATGACTGAGTTTCGAACAGCCAATCAGAAGATGTGACCTCGCAGGAAAAACTAACTCGTATGAATCAGCTCTAACAGTAGAAAAAAACAAAGAAGGACGAGTCGCTGCCTCACCTCGAGCTGGAAGGTCCAGCCACTGATGACGAGCAGCTTGAGGGGAGTACAGCGCCCCAGGGCGGCCAGCAACACCTGCAGGGCCGCGTCCCCCAACAGCAGGTGAGGGGAGGAGAGGTTGAGCAGCTGCAGGGAGCTGCACGACTGGGGGGGATGAGAAGGAAAGAGGAGATGGCATCAGGAACAAGAAGTAACTTAGACAACATAGCAAATATGAGAGAGGAGAGGGAGAGAATAGCCTGGCATTGGGGATAAGAAGTGACGAAGGTGTTGACAGCTTTAACGAATGTGAGGGGAGAGGGAGAGAAGGGCCAGGCATTAGGGATAAGAAGTGACGAAGGTGTTGACAGTTTAGGGAATATGAGGGAGGAATGAAGAGAAGAGCCTAGCATTATGGACTAGAAGTGATGGTGGTGTAGACAGCATAAAAAATGTGAAGAAGGATAGAAAAAGGCCTGGTATTAGAGAATAGCAGTGATAAAGGTGTGGACAGCTTAGAAATTGTGAGGGAGGGGTGGAAATAGCCTGGCATTAGGGACTACAAATGACGAAAGTGTCGACAGCTTAGCAAATGTGATGGAGGAGAGATAAACGCCTGGCCTGATTGACCGCTTGGCAAATGGGGGTAAGGGTAGAGAAAGGCCTGGCATTAGGGACTAGAAGTGATGGTGTAGACAGCTTAGCCGATGGGAGGAAGGAGAGAGGAAGGCTTGGCATTAGAAACCAGCAGTGATGAAAGTGTAGACAGCTTAGCGTGTGGTGTAGGGGAGAAAAAGGTCTGCTAATAGGGACAAGAGAAGCAAGGAGGTGTCAACCGTTCAGTAACTACGAGGGAGGAGTCAAGAGGAGGAGGAGGAGGACGAAGAGAGGGAAACGTCATCAGGTCGTATAGCAGAATAAAGAGAAGACGATGATATCGGGGACAATCATGAAAACGGATGATGAAAGGTTTTAGACTAAAGGGAAGAAAAATTACAAACATTTGAAGTAAAAAAAATGTCAAAATGACAGTTGGAAATTCTCAATAACAATTGAGAGTTGAAAAAATTGTAGAGAGGTCTGAAAAGAGGCCCCGTTCCTCTCAATGCTATGACCTCCTGATAGGTCTAGGGACAGAACATATGTAATCCTTACATGAAACTGTAAATAATGAGCTAACAGTACCAATAACACAGGGAGGATGAGACCAATCAGAGGCAACATGGAATGAACATGTCAAGAACTGAGGATAAAAGAGCTTATCAAAAACAGAAGATAATGCGAAAGGCGTAACTAAAATGAATTAAACTATAGCTATCAAAATAAACTAAAAACCAGCCTAAGGAGTAGAGACCATGTTGCTCTTAGTGAAGGATTAGATTAGAGTGACGAGGCTTTCTAGTGCACTGGAGTCTCTTAGTGAAGGAATGGCACCAACTATCTACCCCATGAATGAAGGGGGAATGGATAGAGCTGATCAAACCTGAGAATGAGAGGGTGATTTGTTAACAAAGAGCTATTAGGAAATGTTTCAATTATTTGATATGAGTAAAGAATTCTAAGCGATAGTCCACGTAAGTATGTCAATTAAATAAACTAATCAAGGGGAAGCTCCTCACCTGGAGACCTATGAGGATAGGTATAATCTCCGCCACCCTGCTGAGCCCCTCCATGTGCAGGGACTTGAGGCAGGTGGTGTATCGCACAGTCTCGCCCAGACACACCAGGTCCTCTGCCCCCAGCGTGCACTTGCTCAGGTCCAGCTGGTCCACACGGCACGAAGGGGACCGCAACACCTGCAGCACCTGTGACAAAATGAGATTACTAGCGCTACGATTTGTATGTGTGAGAGCTCATGGGGATGAGTGTGAGGACAGGCTTGCCGCCAGCCACCCTCCAGCTTGGAGGAGGCTGCCTCAGTAAGTCTCTGTATTTGTGTACAGTGATACCAGCTATTCCTTTGCAAAACGATAACAATTAAATTGACTTTATACGGAAACGAATTTGTTGGACTTGTTTTCGGAGATCATCTTGAGAGAAAGAATGGCATACTCAGTTCAAGTACCATAACTACTACCAAATATTCCAATTGATTCATAATATCAGATGGAAGGTTTTTCATATGTTTCATGGCAATACGTAGTCAGTCTCCACGTCTCGATGTATAGCAAAGATATTACAGAGCAACTTAAGATATTTACATCTGATACAAACACAATGCTAATCTCTGTAGCTAACACACACATTTTTGAAAAATAAACAAGGATATCACAAATCTATCATCAACAGACTCAAGATAGATAACAGTAAATTACCAAGGCTTTCGAGTGCACTGGAGTAAATGCTTTCTGGCACCGGACGATGAAATTAGATTATTTTAGAGTGTCAAGGCTTTCTAGTACACTGGAGTCAATGTCGTTCTAGCACCGAACATCAAACCAGCAGCCAGTGCTGCATTAAGTCATCGTCCGTCTCCGGGATTGCTTCGACTCACGGTATGCTCAGGTCGCTACTGTTTATAGGTAAATACTGTTACAGACACTAGGCCGCATCCCCCAGAAAGGGGGGTGGCCGACGGCAAGGTCAATGTCACACCCTCATACGCTCACACTCACACAAATTAGCCCTTTAGTGCTAAAGGATCCGGCCGGTACCCCCGCAACATACGCTACGGGTTACGAGTGCAGTCCGAGGATCCGTTGTCAGCAGCAGGGCCCGACAGTTTGCACTGGTTTACCACCGCCGCGTTATAATGGCAGGGCCCCCTCCCACCCACGACCATCCCAACAGCGGGATGCCAAGGGCGGGAAAGTACATCAGAACAGCGTCAAAATCAACCTTTCACAACCATTCTCCACTCACGCCTGTTCATTGCACGCTCTCTCGCTACCTCCACATTCATGTCTCTCCTTCCTAACGCCTGCTTCACACCATCCATCCACCCAAACTTCGGTCTACCTCTAGGCCTGCAACCACTCGCCTCCAAATTCGTCACCCTTTTCACCAACCTCCCTTCATCATCCTCTCCATGTACCCGAACCATCTCACAACACGCGAATCCACTCTGTTCTCCAACTTCTTCACCATCCCTGTTCTGAATCAAACCAGGTCGTTGGTGAACCGGTCTCTCAGCATTATTCCAGCCATGCTCCTGAGACATTTCATCTCGAAAATATTCCACCTTCTTCTCTCCTCGGCTCTCACCCCCCAAGTCTCAGCTCCGTAGAGTACAGTTGGTACAACAACACCCTCATACAGCCCTCTCTTTGCTTCCATCCCCAACGTCCTACAGCTCATTACACTTTTCAGTGCACCCAACACTTTACACCCCTCCTTCACTCGCGCCCTCACTTCAGTTTCCACTAGTTCAGATACTTAAAACACTGAACTTCCTCCAAGAGCTCTCCATTTAGGAAGACACTAATTTTGTTCGCATCGACAGTCCTCGAGCATCTCATTACTTCACTCTTACCCACGTTCACTCGAAGCTTCCTCCTCTCACACACCCAACCAAACTCAGACACTAGCCTACATAGCTTCTCCTATGAATCCGCAACCAGGGCCGTATCATCAGCAAATAGCAACTGGCTCAACTGCCAACTCCGCCCATTCGCTTCCAACAGTTCCAAGCCACGATCCAGCACACTCGCGTTCACCTCCCTGACCACTCCATCCATATAGAGGTTGAACAGCCAGGGAGACATCACGCAGCCTTGTCTCAGTCCCACTTTCACTGTGAACCAATCACTCACCTCGCTTCCCACTCTGACACATGCTCAGCTGCCAACATAGAAACTCTGCACCGCTTTTAACAGATGTCCGCCCACTCCAAACAAACGCAACAACCTCCACAGCGCTTCTCTGCCAATCCTGTCGGATGCCTTCTCCAGAACCACGAAGGCCCAGAACACATCCTTTCCTTTGGCAAGGTACTTCTCACAGACCTGTCTCACTGCAAAAATCTGATCGGCACACCCTCTACCACTCCTAAAGCCACACTGTTCCTCTTCAATTGCGCTGTCCGTATGGTCTTTAATCCTTTTGATCAGAACTCTCGCGTACAACTTACAAACCACACATTACAGACTGATACCTCACGAGTTGCAGCATTCATTTTTATCTGCGCCACTAAATCGGTACCACGCCTGCCACAAAACACAAGTTCAGTAACCTCACCAACCATTCGACAATCGTTACTCCACCCTTCTTCAGGCACTCGGTCGCAACGCCATCCAAATCAGGGGCTTTCCCTGCTTTCATCACCTCCACCGCCACCTGCACCTCTTCCCTGGTAATGTCCGCCACACGTCTTTCTCCCAAAACCGGCATTCGAGCACCACCACCCACAGCAACAAAGTCAGCTTCTCTGTCATCCTCGACATTCAACACCTCATCAAAATACACGGCCCACTTCTTCCGTACATCAACACTTTCCTACAACAACTGGCCATTTTCATCTTTCACCACTTCCTCCTTTCCGGTCTCTCCCTTTCTCACCCTCTTCACCTCTTTCCAGAACATCTTTTTGTTCTCCTCAAAATTTGGGCACAATTGTCTGCCCCACCGGGCATCAGCGTCCCTTTTATCTATCCTCACCACCCGCTCTCTTTGTAGCATTCATGAGCCACTTCTGACTTCACCTGCAACCACTCCTCAAACGCTCCTCTTTTCCGTCTCACCGCCAGTTTGACCTCCTCGTTCCACCACTCGCAGCCTTTCCTCCTGCACCCTCCCACACGGTGCGCACCACACACCTTCTTCACACATCTCAGCAACGCATCCCTTAACGTCTCCCATTCTTCCTCCACATCTCTCAGGTCCTCTCCTCTCACGTTGTCATATTCTTCCTTCAAAGCCTGCTGGAACTCCTCGGCTCAACTTTTCACATTCAGTCCACTCACTTTCACTACCTCTCTCCCTCCTCCCACTCGTTTGTTGCCCTTCCACTTCTGCTCCACTCTTAATCTACCTTCCACCAGCAGATGGTCAGACACTCCTCCACCCTCCCCTCTCAACACTAGCACATCCAACAGCCTCCCCACCGCTCTTCTCGATATCAGCCATACCATACTAGCAACAAATATTCCCGCTCGGAATATTTGTTGGCAGCATCTAGCAAAGCAAGAGTCTCGGCAGCCAGTGTGGACTTGATCACTCTACAAACCTTCCTAGACTGCCAGGACACCAAACACTTGCACCCGCAATGATCAGCCAAGAAGACAAGAGCCACCTCCTTGAAGATTGCCAAACGAGGCATCGCAGTGGCACTCTATGTTTAGCTGCTCAGGTTATTCTAGTCCAAAGAATCTCATCATTACTGGACGTTGCTTGATTCGTTTCAACACTTTATTGGCACGCAAAACTTCCTCCACAGTAGCCCCAGATAGAGAAGTGTCGAGTTCGCAAACATCAAATGCAATATCAGGACGAGTTTGTGTGGCCAGCCAATTCAACTGTCCAAGTAGGGATCGAAACTCGTCAGATTCCACCTTCTCCAAATGACTGGACCGCTCAGTCGATCTATGCTTGCTGAGCTCTACCTCTTCCAAACTCCCGGCGTAGTCAACTTGATTGAGTCATGGAAAAATCTTTTCCTTGTGACAAGTGAACTCCAATGTACCTTAAGGTGGAAGTGTTTGTTGACCCTATGACAATCTTCTGGCAGAGAGGGATGATGACGGCAGCTTTATAATCTGTCGTACCGCCCCACAGGATATCATCAACGTGGACGCACAATATCCCAGAAAGTACACCACCATCTATCCAGAAGAACAGTGCTGGATCCAGCGTACATACAGACATTTGAAGACTTAATAACTCTTGTTTCAACTTCACGTACCATGCTCTAGCAGCATCATTGAGAGCATACATGTTCTTTGTACGATGCCACAGTTTACCATCTCTAAACTCTTTCGGAGGGTTTACGAATACATCTCTGTCTATCTCATTACCTTGCAGAAAAGCAGCATTGACATCAAAAGTATTGCATTTCCAATGAAAGGCAGATATGAGAACTAGAGCAATACGCAGCGCGTCCTTGGAACAAGTAGGTGAATTTGTTCGATTTTCCAGGAAACTTTCTTCAAAGCCACGAGCAACTAGACGCGCCTTAGTCACATGAGTCTTTGATGATCTTTTCAGTGATCACCCAGCGTAATGACCGTCACAATTTCTTTTGTAGTAGACGTTTGCCTTGTTTTAAACATTTTCTTTGTCATCATGGCGGATCTGGTGTAGAAGAGCTCTTCTAATTCGCTCATTTGACTCGTTGCAAACGAAATCTCTACGCGCAGCATGCATAGCATTGATGTTTTCAGCCACAAGCTGCGAGGCACTTCAACTCTCCAACTGAGCAGGACTAGAGTCAAAGACGCTAGGTATTGCTGAATTACTCCCAAACACTAACTGATTAGGAGTGAAGCTATGGCAATTTTTCAATGCGTTACGAGCAGCAACGGCCCAAGCTAATGCTACGTCAACGGAACAGTTTGAATATTCCATGATGCGTCGTACACCCAAGTCCAGAACACAGTTGAGACGTTCACAGACACCATTACTCCAAGGGCTCTCCGCAGCTGTACACATGAGTTTGATCCCGTAGCAGTCCCCCAAGGCGTGCATGCAATCGTTGTTAAATGCGCCACCATTGTCACTTAGAAATTGTTGCGCACGACCAAAAATGATGATTCAAAATACAAAAATTGATTCAACCACAGCAGCTGCTGACTTATTGGGCATAACTGTAGCAACACAATATCTTGTAGCAAGATCAACCAACACCTTTCCACGATTTGAGGTCCATTGCAACAGTTTCATTAAAAGAAGTAGTCATCGGCATGCTCACCACTGGCCGAGGCCGAGGTCTCCTGTACCGCATGCAAATCTCTCAAGCGGCTGTCACCTCATCAACAGCCCTTAATAGAGCCTCGTCTGCTCTATGAGCATTCTTCAGCAAGTTGCGTAGTTTCTCAGCGGACGGGTGGGCAAACTGCCGGTGCAGCTTCAAAGCTACTCTCCGTGTGTTGGGATCACCAATGGTTAATAATACATCCTCCACTGCTCTCAGTGTGAGCGGACGAACAATAGGCAACTTGTAGTGACCGAGAGATGTTGTTTCAAGTTGAACATTCTTACCAAAAGCCACAGCACTGTCACTGTTCAGATTGATAATACGTCCGGCTCTTTTCATCGATGACTTGCTTAAAAGCAAAGGAATATTATTCTTCACAACAACAGTGCGTATCATGATATTTTTCTCAGCCAAAACGCAAAGTATGGCGACACACTTTAGAGAAATCATAGGTCGTCCGTCTCCAAACTTGAATACAGTAGAAGAAGCCTCGGTTTTCATCTTGCTTCCTTCTGAGGCACTAAGTGCATCTAAGTAACAATTTAGCCATTGTTCACCACAAACTGTCTTGGAACAGCCAGAATAAAGTAGAATATGTCCTATGGTTTCATTAAATAGAACCTCTACTCCATCATCAAAATTTGATTCTGTTGCCATTAGTGTAATTTCAACATCCTCATCTTTATCACAATACCCACTTTGAGCCGGAGATTTCCTGTAATAGCCTTGGAGGCAGAATCTAGCCCAATGCATTTTGAAACTACAGACATGGCATGTGGTGAGACGGCCATCAGCTCCTACAAGAGAACCGCCACGACCGCTTCCACGACGGTTACCAGTATAGCGCCGCCCATTCCCTCGTCGACTGTCGTTGCTGTAGTAAGGTTCGCCTTCAAACATCGGTTCCATATTGACTACAGTTGCATCTGAAGACTCCCCGACACCAGTTACACATTCACTAGAAGACATATCAGAAGAACAAGATTGTATCTTCCCATCTTCATCAGAGAATAATTTCTTTAATGTAGCAAGCATTTTTTCAAATGTCATTTCCGTCGTTGTGGAAAGAGCCAGCTGGAACTGAACGGGGCTCAAATTACAACCTTTTAAAAGCCGGCAAGCTATGACAGCGTCAGGCAACACTACATCAGATTCCTGCAGTTTATAATGTCTTCTGTCAAATTCACTCGGGTACTGATAAATACTAGTTTCAGTCTGACGTTGATAATTTTCAAATACTAAATAGTTATTGAAACACCGCCAATTCTTATCCTGAAAGAACACTGTCAAGTTTCAGCAATAAAGTATCGAATCAAGTGTCATTTTTTAATTCTGCAACAGTTAATTCCGACGAAGCTTGCCTTGCTCTACCAGTTAGTGACTGATGAACTGCAATAGCTATCTTCCACTTCGGTAAATCTGTAAATGAAGTCTACAACTTGATGCCTTTCTTTCCCTGTTCATAATCAGCTTCATTCTCCTGAAACAATGGAAGAGTTTTCATCCGCGAAGAGCTCGCCATTAACCACGCTCTGCTACCAATGGTTAAGCTAAACACGGTTGAGCCCTCACCCCGTCACTGCTGATCACCGACTGCTCCCTCTATCCGATGTCGGCCATAAGACGGCGGCGAGCCGCCACAAGATGGCCGCCAGCCAGCTCCAAAGCCAACGACTCCACGGTCAATCAGCAGCCCCCGCAGCCAGCCAGCCAACAGTAACATGGAGAATACATCCCAATGGCGACCCGCGGCCGTAAGACTGCTGGTTGCAGCAGCATACGGCCCCCGCTCGTCGTCCGATGCGTCCGTCAACAGGTGCTTCGGTGGAGGCATTACGAACGGACGTGGGCGTTAAGGAAACCTTCGTTGCTCCAGTGTTGTACCGCGCGGCGGTAGGGATTGTTGAAATGACTGGGCTTTCTGGATAGGCGCAGGGAACGTGCTGCTAGCACCACTCCGTTGAAGAAGTGGTGAGCATGACGTAGGTAAGGTGTTCGTTAATACATAAGGCCGAGTGAACTCTGATGATGGATGATGTCGAAGCGAGAGAGTTCTGCGGGGAAGTATCTCCGTGGCCATGTCCCTGCGGCGGTTGATGTGCTGTGAGGTCGGGGAAATAGGCCCGGCCTCTCCATTGAGTGTTGCACCCAGGAAGTTGCACTGCTGGGCGGGTTTCAGAATAGATTTCCCCAGGTGGGCGTGGCAATCGAGGTTGAGGAAAAAGTCGCAAGCCGTCTGGGTGGTGCGCCGGCAGTGATATGCTGTCAGTGCCTGGAGCAGCCAGTCGTCGCTGTGGAAAGCCGCATGTATCCCTTGCTGGTGTGGCAAGCAAAGGGTAGCTTTGCGATCGTTGTAAAGACTTTTGGTCCCAGGTTAAGGCCGAATGGGAGGGCCGAGAAAAGGTACCATTGGCTTCGTGGTTTGAAGGTCAGGAACTTTTGGAACCTGGGATGAGTTGGGACGTGTGGGAAAGCGTCCTTGGTGTCCAACTTCATGAACCAGAGAAGGGACTTCAGCACCGCTCGCATTCGGTGCAGGTTGGACCCTCGAAACGCGGTTTTTGATTTGAGCCTCATTTCCACCAGAGCCTCAACGTGAGTCATAATAGGCTCCCCCGTAGGGCTCGATGATTATTGATTCCAGTAGGCTCGCACGCCTAAGTGCGCGAGGAATAAACGAAACAACGCTTTCAACGTTAGAAAAAATGTGAAA
>SDVV010001112.1:0-26988 GCA_016164225.1 Gammarus roeselii | reverse complement strand
CACACTGAGAAAGTCAACTGTGTCACGGGATGCAATCAGAGAAGGGCAACTAAACCACGGGATGCGGTCAGAGAAGAACTGTCATTGGATGCGTTTGGGAAAAGCGGAGTTACGGAAAATTGAGAGAAAACGAAGTGATATGGTTTGCTCTGAGAAGAAAACCTGAGTTACAGTGTGCGCTCAAGGAAGGAGAAGGAAGTCTTGGTACACACTCAGAGAAAGAGGAGGGAGTCATTGTGCACACTCAGAGAGGGAGAAGGGAGTCATGGTGCACACTCAGAGAAGAAGAAGGGAGTCATGATGCACAACCAGAGAAGAAGAACTCGGTCAAGAGATGCGCTCAGAAAAAATAAACACGCTCAGAGAAAAAGTGAGTCACGGGATCTGCCAGAGAAGAAAGTCTCTGTCAAGGAACGCGCTTTTATAAAAAAAATAGGCATGATAATTGTTACACTGCATGGCGTGGGTGATAAGGAATCTGTTGTCGTGGATTTAGGAGTTCCTTTTTTCAAGGAAGGTATCACAGTTAGTGTGGCTATGGTTTCTGAACCAGTATGCAAAACTTGCTTTCTGTATAATTGCTGATTCAGTAAGTCTCCTGCTAACAAGAAAGGACGGCTAATACTGCAAACAAGGAGGTTGAAACGGTGAAAGACGGGCAGGAAAGGCATACGAAGTGCGAATGGCGTGACTGAAGGGCTCGAGAGAGAAACGGACAGCTGACAAAATGATAGCACAGGCTGGGAAGACCTGCTGGAAGCTGGATGAAGAGGACCAACTGGACAAGCAAATGAGTAGTTGGAAAGGTAAAGGTTTGGCTGGAACTGTAATACGGGACCAGAATGACAATGAATGGCTGGAAATGCATAAGTTGTTTTGAAATTGTAATACGGGACTAGAATGACAACGAATTAAGGGCTGGAAGTGCAAACGTTTTTTTTGGAATTGTTGTACAGGACTAGAATGACAACGAAAGGCTGCAAAGGCAAACGTTTAGTTGGAATTGTAATACGGGACTAGAATGACGACAAAGGGCTGGAAATGCAAACGTTTTTTTGGAATTGTTATACGGGACTAGAATGACAACGAAGGGCTGGAAAGGCAAACAGATAAGGGCTGGAAAGATAAACCGAGGCTGGAAAGTCAAACAACTAGGGGCTGAAAAGATAAACCGAGGCTGGGAAGGCCAACAGCTAGGGGCTGGAAAGATAAACCGAGGTTGGAAAGGCAAACTTAGGCTAAAATGCAAAAGATAATAATGGAAAGCACAAGGGTTGGATGTACAAAAAAAGGCTGATGGAAGGTAAGTAAAATTCTGAAAAATAAAAGAAAGCGTTTCAAGGTCAACGAAAAACAAGAAAGGCAAGCGAGAAAAACCAAATATTGACGTGAAGACTTTACGAGACTGAGAGATTTTCCAAAAAGATATTCGGTAATCGTTGAAGCGAAAGAAAGTTTTGAGGTTTCACCGAATTGGAAAGCCGTTGGTTACGCCAATTTCTGTAGAACACAAGCCCCTGACGGGATGTGTTATAGAAGAGATGTGCTGGCCTTGCAGACTGATGAATATCTATGCAGGTTGTTGGCAAGGTAGAGCACAATGTACTATCAACAAAAATACATAACTCTGATATCCGAAGAATTTAGTATGAACGGATCAAAAAATTCCCTCGACGCAGATACCAAAGCGTTGTAGTGAACGGGGAAACTCATGCGCCACAGGAGTGCTTATTGGTTCCCCAAGACACTGTGCTGGGTTCTCTGGTCTTTTAAGTTACCGCAATGGTGAGCAAAACAGTCAACATTCTTCCGTGTAGTCTACGGAAGATACCAGATTGTTAGACATAGTGAAGGATCCGACAAATGAAATATAAATATTCAAGCGGAAGAAACGGGAATTATAATGTGGGCTGGTGAAAACAACATGCAATTTAACTAATTTAAATTGAAATTACTAAGATACAAAGAAAACACATATTTGAAAACTTTGTCCTCATATCGCTCAGGCAATAACAGTCAAAGAAATGCCGCGGGATTTAGGCGTACGAATGTTGAACAAGGGTTTATCTGTTGAGCAAGTTGTAAAGGCAGTAGCCAGTGTCAGGAGACAGTTCCTGGGACATAACGATCTTTCTATGACGATGTTGACTCGTTGGAAACAATTAATGAAGCCAGTCCTTGGCAAATGTTCTCCTGATTTGGTCCCACTCAGGCGGAAAGTTCTCGATAGACTAGAAGCAGTTCAACGAACTTTCACCTGAAAAAATGCATGGTTAAATGAAATGCAATATCGTAACAAGAGAAGGGAGTCATGGTGCACACTCAGAGGAGGAGCCTTGAGCTTATTTTCAATCCAAAGACGATTTAAAAGGTTTATGATCAACATACAGAAAATCCTGGAATGCTGCTCAGTTAATATCAATGAAAAGAAAACGAGGAAGATGACCGTGAGAAATCAGGCAAAGATTAGCGAAATGTTTTATTACAGATCGTCAGAACTGTCCGATGACGCACTGACGCGCAAAAAGTCATTTAATAGTTTCACCTGCAAGGCTTCACAGGTTTTTAATAAATGCCTCTGGAGAGTTTAGAAAACAGACGTGTGACTCATTTGCCAACCCCCGCAAGTATCCAGTGGTTCAAAACGTGGATCAAACAAGTACGTCTGTTGTGTTCTTAATAAACCTCTAATTGGAGGAAACCTGGCTGCGAAGATAACTCTTCACCTGAACGTATTGCCATAGGCACTTGTGGCAGCAACATGCAAATGGTCATCTCACTGCTCGATAAACGCAACTGTGACAGCAACGATGAAATCCGATGTGTGGCGAAAAATTCAAAGTATCCCCGTGTGGGTAACGGTAGATTTTAATCTTTCTTGTAAGCACACCGACTCTTGCGACAACGCTGGCTGTAATAAAAGAAGATGAGACAGGCCCTAAATGACTTTCGAGATCTTTTGCCACGCTCGAAAGATCACGAGAACAACTCTCAGAAAGAATTTAGATCAGTCTGTGGCACAGACTGTGTTGGCGACTTTAAACTTCCCTCCAGTCATTGGGTGTGAATTGCATGTGTCTCCGATTTGACAGCCTCTGATCAAACAACTCGATTGGATCTGAAAGTTTATTGTCCTCGATCGTGTGGTCCAAATCAAACGTTTCGTAGCGGAATCGGATTACATTTTTTTAATAAACATTTACTGCAAACATCATATAACACAAAATTTATTTCATTTTGCGTACCCTAAATTTCTGAATAGATAATAATGTAGTATTTTGTCATACTACGATCCACTACATACTTAAAAAATATCGGAGATGAAGTTTACAACAATTATTTAGAACCATCGATAAGGAACCGTCTGGTGAACTGTTGTCGGGTACACTCTTGTTTAATCGTGTCAAGTGAAAACGCCCCACGAAAACATGATCAATTGATCAATGCTACAATTTGGAATCTTTTAAACACATGCAAATAAATTGTTATTACATATTATAACGATGAAAATCTATAAAATATTTGCGAAATGAACCCTACGTCTGGCAGTTTCCATCGAAACTCGATCTACCTACGGAGCAAGATTGATAATTTCCTCGAGGTGAAGGCGTTTGACCTCTTGATCGTAGTCCACTTTATATTTTTGTACCGAAACGAACACGTTTTATAAAGGCTTTGATTGGATATGATCCAATTGAACTGACAGTGAGCCGCCGTATCGAAGCAGCCTGAACCCGTCACAATTTTGGGCAAATGTTTATGATTTGAAAAGTTACACAGGACGCTCCCAATGAAACTCTCTTTTATGAGGTCATGTTTCCTAATCCATTAAGTTGAGGTATTCCATTAAAGACGTTAAAATAAGGAGACGGAGCTGTTTCATAATTAACCGAGTAATCAAAAGTGTATGCAGGCGCAAGATTATTGTCAGTTGCTGATTCTAGGTAAACACTTTTTTTTTGCAGGCGCAAGAGTGCATTATTTTGTATTTACTCTGTAGGTGGTAACTGATTTTTTATCTATCTAACAACATACAGACTGATCAAAATTGAGAATTGAACGATCAAGATTAACCAACGTGTACTTAAAAAAATTGTACGCACCGACTAGACACTGTGGTGTGAGGAGTGAAGAAGAGGGCGCTCCTGATAATGCCCGGCCTGACCTGTGACAGTAGCGAACCAGGCATTGGGGTACCCGAGACCAGTAGCGTAGAGGTGGAAGGGGAGGACGTCGGAGGCCCGACCGACAGCTGTGGTGCCGCAGTCATAGCAGATCCCAGCACACATGGGAAAACAAAGTGGAACAATATAGTACCGATAGCTCTAAGGAACCCGGGAAATGCTCTCGTCCTCGTGAGTACTGTCCTGTGGTGGGTAGCCAGTCACTAACACACGATTTCACGACCTTCACGGAGCCGCTGATCAACTCAGTCGACGTAAAAGAGATCAAAGCAGCTCTGAAACGCTGCAAGATATTGCTAAAGGGATTCTGAATGGCAACTCATATGATATCAAGGCAATCGCAGGCAACCAGAAAAAAACGGATAAACTGCTCAACAAATTACATGCGGTAATGCACAAATGCTGCCTCTCCAAACTCCCATCTTTCCTACCAGGAGCTAATGTGAGTAGACTGATCAACCAGGAGGTCAGCAGAGCGGAGATCAGTCAAGATATCACCAAGGAGAAGTGTTCCAGCTGCCTGGCAATGGAACGACGCATGGACAAACTAGGAAGATTAGTTGAACAGGCAATAATGAAGAAACAAGACGAATTTGAGCTACAGAAGAAGCATAGACTGGAGCAGCAGCTAAAGATTATACAAGAAGAAGTCCACCAATTAGGGAGGATATTAGAGTCGTCAACGAAAACATGGTCCACTTGGAAGCCGATGCCTCGACTGCTTACAGGAGGGCACTCATACCTAACGAACCGACGGTGAAGGAGCAGCTAGGGACTGTTAACGCAACGGGCATATCTGTATCTTCACTCAACACGACAACCACTGCGACAACAGCCAAATCCACGCAACTACTCACCCTCCTCCACTGCATACTCTCAACTAACAACTCCGCATTACCCAACCCCCAAAACTAACCTCCAAACCGGCTGATGTAGTTTTCGAGCTGTTGGGCTTAGCGGCGGAAATCAGCTTGACGAAAGTTACGACAAAAGCGTTATGCACATAACAGGATGCGACCAAACAAAGAATTAAGAATGGACCGGCTGGGCTGAACTAACAACCTACAGACAATGTATCTGTTGCTAATTGCCATGATAAGAGAAGTGATATAGAAGGAGGCAAGTACCAGAAGGTGGTCAGAAGAAGGAAAAGAATAAAGCATCTAATCGGAACTGGTCGTAAGACTGTAGTGGGGCCTTCCCCACACAGAGAAGCAGCATTTATGTTTCTATCTACGGCGACATCACCGACCAGCAGATGTTGAGCGAGTTACGGTGACAAACGGAAGATGACTGGTCCTCAGCTGAAAAGTTGAACCGGCTCGGAATTTTTTTCCGCATTTAAAATTAATGCGAGCTACCTGCAAATTAATCGGCAGGAATCACCTGATGTCTGGCCCGCAGGTGCCCGTATACGAAACTTCTACGAGAGCAAGAAGAATAGCGAGTCATCGGATGAAAGCAAGTCAACGTGTACTTCCAATCATGCTATTTAATATGCTAACTCTCGTCGATAATCTTCGTTTGGTCACTTTTAACTGTAATGGATGTAATAGTGAAGATAGTGTTGTGGAAAATGTATGTACAAATAATGATATATGTGCGTTGAAAGAGACATGGCTGTTCAAACATGATCTCCCTATAAGTCTATCTGGAGAAGGCTGCTCACATTCTTTTTCCATCTCGTCAATAAACTCTAAGGAAGGTATATCCAGAGGACCTACGTATGGTGGGTCGACTTTCTTATGGTCTGATAGGATTAGTCCGTGTGAAGATATAGAACAGTACAATGATGATAGGATGCCCCGGTCGTCTTTGTAAATAGAAGGAATGTCAATTCTATTCATTAATGAGTGTTTGCCATACGCTGCTCATCATAACGAAGAGCTGGTCTTAACGTATAATGGGGAACTAAAGGCTGTGTTAAGGGGATCGAATCACGATCCTGTTTGTGTTCTGGAGGACTTTGACTGCCACCCAGGCAGCAGATCATTTAGCGAAGGGCAGGTACTTTGGCGGACAATGAACTAGATTTTGTAGATATGCACTCCTGCCACAGGACACGCATACTCACGTTAATCACAACGGGAGATCAGTTAAATGGCTCGATCACTTTGCTCTCACACCCGCAAGTGTCAACAATGTCACGCGGGTTCATGTTGGGGAATATACGTCCCTGTCAGATCACTTGCCGCTTCATGCAGAGCTCTCATTACGTGCGCTCCCAATAATGGCAGAAGCGGATGCAGCCCCTCAATCTATAAACTGTCAGTTCAATGGCACTGCAAGAAGAAATATTTTTTGCTCAATTTTTATAAACAAACTAGTGGTTTTGCCACCTGAGTTGATTCAAAAACCTGCAAATGCTGATATGGATAAATTTAAATGAGTTCTATGGGTGTATATGCAATGCAGTTCTGTTGTCAGCGATAGAAGCATTCGGGATAAAAACACCGCGCGGAATGAACTGAGTCACGGGCTGGACCAGGCATGTTGCTGTCTTGCATGACGCCAGCGTTGTAGCCTATGTGCAATTGCGAAATGCTGGGACACCGCAAAATGGCCTCCTGCATAGGAGAGAAAACAGAACGAATAACGACTGCAAATACGCATTTCGCTTCTGTAAGAAACATGAGGACAAATTATGTGCACCTAGTCTGTGTGAAAAAATGATTAATGGCGGATGATCAATTTCTGGAAAGAAATGAAATATCAGAAACCTAAAGACAGCTCTGTTTCTCATTGTGTGAATGGTATAACATGGGAGGGAAATATATCTGAGATGTGGCGCAACCACTTTGATGCTATAATGAACAGCGTGAACAACGATGCTGACTCGAATATTGTAAATGAGGCGCTTAACCATGAAAACAACATGAATGATGAGGAGGTAAATGTGTGGGAACTTAGATCAGCGGTTAAGAGATCACTGTAGCTACACTATTGGGAGTGTTGCCCACAGAACTGGTAGCTGCTGCAGCTGTAGAATTTGCGTCGCTTGATGCTGGCTTGTCTTCATTTCATCGACCTTTGCTTCTTTTGAAAAAGTGTGCACCGTGATGTCCGGTGATCTCGCAGTTCTTACAGAATGGTTCCTTCTCAGGGCACTCAGCAGAACGGTGACCCGACTTCAGGCATTTGAAGCACAAACTCAACTCTGATATCCGAGTTTTTCTCTCCTAATATGTTTCATGCCCTGTACAGCGACAGAGAGAATGATCTTCAGCACAAAATGTGCAACCAGATGTTCCTACTTGGAAGGATCCCACAGTTGATTGGGGTCCTCGGTTGGTTCCATCAGGTGAACTGGAATGATGTCCATTGGAATTGCTTCTTGAACTTCCTTGATAGTTTGGCTTCCGGCCTCGGTTTACCTGTGGCTTGAAGTCAGTCTCACAGCTCTCAAGTCTGGTGATCTCAGACATGAGTGCGTCTCGGAATTCAGCCAAACTCCATGCAGCATCTGGGTCTCTTCGCCTACTACAGGCTTTTTTGATCCTTGATGGTAGTTTGCGCCAGATCCGGTGTGCTGTTATTGAGGAACAGTGCCTGCAGTCATTGAAGTCTACTCCTGCTGTCTTCAGATGGCAGAGATTTACTTCCACCTTGTGCCTGAACTCTTACAGAGATGAAATTGAATCAGCAGGAGCTGGAAGATCATCAAGTGCATCCACATGTGCCATCCTTATGAGATCCTCGTTCACATTCAGCTTCTTCAGCATTGCAACACCTAGTGGGTAGGACTAATTTGTATTTTTTGCAGCTAATGTATTTTTTGCAGCGCCTTTTAATTTGCTTTGCAGGTATTGAAACTTCTCAGAAGGTTCCAGTTCATCATTTGCATGGACGGTTCTGAAACTTTGCCAGGATGAGGTGAACATGAGTATGTTCCCGTTGAATTCTAGCATCTCTAGAGTTTGCTTGACTCTCAAACTTCTGAGGGAAGAATTGCTTACATGTTGCAGCAGCTTCACAACTTGATGCTGGCTGCGCTTCAATTCTTAATCTCCTGACCTTTGCTAGGGTGATGTTCAAGGGTTCCAATGACTCATCATTTTCGTCTTCGAGTTGATTTTTTTTTTCATGAGGAATGTCATCCTCATTAACAACTTCAAGCATCTGCTTATGCAGTGCATGCGCTTCATCTAAACAAGTTCCCGCAGTGGTCAGATAACAATTCAATTTGTCTTGATTTCCTGCCTCAATGAATGAATCATGTTCACGACACAGTTCGATTTAATTTTTAATTTTTGTGACTTTGCCTCGCAAGCGGGCACGCAAAGTCGGAAGTCGTTGAAGTTCTGCATTTCTATTTATTTTGAAATTCGGACTTAACAACAATCAATAAAATTTTACAGTCGGTATAATCTTAATTCTTCCTTGTTGAAACTTATCTCAACCCCTTTGCATCAACTTCAGCAGGTTAATTAGCCTTTTTTAGAACAGACAATATTTCATTGTTCGTGACCTTATACCTGGTAACTAATTTTCAAAGTTAAAAACCCTCAGAAAAAACAATAACAAGAATAGACTGGCAACAATAACGACCGTTGTTTGTCAATCACTCCTGCCGCAGTTCCTGAGAATTGTTCATTTGAAAACTATCACCTTCCTCCAGTCATGAATCAATGCAATCTAACTTAATGACTACTTTGTCCCTTTCAATTAATTTGCAAAGTCATTCCTTCAATATCATGAAACAATGCAATTCAACTCAAGGACTACTTTGACCTTTCCAGTTAACTTGCAATGTCAATCCTTTGTTACAATTGTACCCGCAAAATTAATAATTTGGGGACCACTTTAGTTCTAAAATAATAATCTTGCATAACAAAAATGCAGCTACTTTAAGAAATCTTACACACTTAAATTTACACAAATTGTTTTGAGATAAGGACTTACCTTGTCCCAAATAACCTACATCTTCACAAATTGTAACCATACAAATTTCAAAAAAAACTTACGGATCAACTCTTGCTTCATTCAAGACAATTTTGCTTGCCAAGTACACTTTACAACTTCTTAGTCTCACCGACAATGAATTTATTTCGATTCAAATTGATAGATAAATGGCTTTTTTTATCATCCTGGGAAGAACAAAATATTTTGAGAACCCACTTTGCCCTAATTAAATATATTCCGCCCACCAATGATGCTATTTAACTTCTATGTTTTATCCAGCTTGAATTTGACTTTTTAATTCAAATCTGATAGTCAATGGCCGTCTTCTTGCAATAACTAAATTACAAATTGTCTTGAGGAGCCAACTTCTGTACTATTTAAACAACTTGCAATCCAGAGTTGCTTTTTCTATCAAACATTCAATCCGGTTCGAAGGACCATGTGGTCGGGGTTTATTTTAGCATGTTATTCTTACCCAACTGTTTTGAAATCAACTTCATTATATTCATTTTAAATCTTCAACTTTACCATCTTGGGAGACTTGATCATAATATGAACAACAGAATCCCCACTGTACCTATTATTCGTTTGATTGCCTTATTATAAGACATTTACCTCATTTTATGGTTAAGTGAGCGCGTCCTTCTTGGAGTGGAAAACATTTCTTGTCAGCTGCTAAGTCATCAGAGTCTCTATGTTTCTCTAACTGCCTATATTAATTCCCTATCATCATAGTAGGTTAGTCTACAACTATCACTACATCACTTTACGAACTAATCGTTGAGCCTAAATCTGAAACCTAGCGTCACATTGCTGGTATCTTCCCGGTTGGTAGCTTCTCATCCTGTTTCAGGACACTTCAAGGAGCTACAGGTCTTCTCCCTACATCAGAGAAAATCAAACTGCCTTATTTCTCCTGCAGTGGGAGAAACAGAGCACGACAACCCCCTCCGGCGGTTGCCATGTACTTCGTTTACCTTTTGACCGACCAGTCAGCTTATTGAAATATACTTGACAAATGCATTATACTATAATCTACATTATATCACATGAAGTGATTTACCATCAATTATTACTTGTATGTTTTACTTCATTCTTATTTATTGCCTATCAAGATATTTAAATAGCAGGCAGCGTGGGAATGCGAAAAGAAGGACAAGGCGAGAGAAAGGACGAGGGTAGAGTGTTGTCCCACGCCTCTCATCTGGCCCAGGCATGCCTAGATACACCGCTAGAAACATTCCGATGAACCGCACATGCGTTTATACAAACGGAATGTCTCAGTCGGCAGGGTATGAGAAATGTTTCCCACAGAAAATGACTAATGGGCGGATGATCGATTTCTGGAAAGAAATGAAATATCTGAAACCAAACGACAGCCCTGTTTCTCAATGTGTGAATGGTATAACAGGTGAGGGAAATATTTCTGAGATGTGGCGCGACCACTTTGATGATTTATTGAACAGCGTCAACAACGATGCTGACTCGAATATTGTAAATGAAGCACTTAACCAGGAAAACAATAATGATGATGAAGAAGTAAATATGTGGGAACTTAGATCAGCAGTTAGGCGATTAAAAAATGGGAAAGCTGTAGGGGAGGATGGTATTCCAGCAGAAGTTTTTAGGTATGGTCCTGTTCAATTCCTCCATGTCACGTCTTTTTTTCACTAGCTACCTAAAATCCAACTACCTATCAAAGCTACTTATGGATGTTATAGTAAAACCTATTATAACAACAAAGACAAAATGTGCGACCGATGTAGGCAATTACACACCAAAATTAATTGCTACTTCCGCATCAAAGCTACTTGAAATTGTGATTCAGAACATATTTTGCGAATGTCTCCAAACAACATCAAACCAATTTTGCTTCAAGCCTCAACGTGGAACGGAAATGGTTATTTATACCTTAAAACAAACAATTAATTTATTTGTCAGTAGAGGCTACTTGTTCTTGTACTTGTGCTTTCTAGATGCCAAAAAAGCCTTTGACCGCGGTAATCATTGGACACTGTTCAAAATATTAATTGAAAGGGAGGCGCCTGTGCACCTCGTCAGATAACTAAATACTGGTACTAACAAAAACAATGTGCGGTACGGTGGGGAACTTCAACAGTCTACACGAGCGTCTAGCTCTTAGCCGTATTGGGTGTTATATTGGCGACTGCTGTATTAACGCAATTAGCTATGCCGACGATATGATCCTCCTGTCTCCTCATGGGGATGCTCTTCAAATTATGCATAATATATGCGAGGCGAAGGCTGCAACAATAGATATTGAGTACAAAAATAGGAAATCTGTTTGTATGCTTGTGAAACCACGCATCATGCAAAGGTTCCAGGTCCGAATGAATAATGTGTTATATGGAACTCGGTTTGATTATTTCGACAGTTTTCTCTACTCAGGGAACTAATAACAAACGACTGGTGTGACAATGCTGATATCTCTAAACGGCTTCGGAAATTATACGCGGTTGGCAATCAGCTTGTAAAGAAATTTAACTTTTGCACGACAGATGTTAAAATACAGCTCTTCAAAACCTTCTGCTAGCCTGTCTACTGCAACTTACTGTGGTGTAAATTCACACGAGTCACTATCAGTAAACTGAGAGTAGCACACTATGATATTTTCCGGAGGTTGATTGGTGTACCTAGAAGAACGAGTGCTAGCTTGGCGTTCGCTGCATATGATGTTGACTGTCTTAAGGTACGAGCTAGAAAAAGAGCCTATAGCCTTCAGGATCGTATCACAAATTCCAATAATCCCTTCCCGGAGGCTTTATGTAATAGTGAGGGTTACGAATTATCTCCAATAATAGAGAGGCGGGACACAATCCTGCTGGTTCAGGAAGACCCCGATAATAATATAAATAACTCTTGACATCTATCTTCCTTTCCATGTTGTGGGCCCATTGTACGTGTGTGGATGTCAGACTGGGAGACGTCCCTGATATGTTGGCTGACGGGTGGTTAAGCGCATTAGGCTTACCTCTCTAACATTGAGATTTGGTATTTGCATATTCATGTGGGAGAGGATATACAATTTATCCCGTCGCACTTTTCACTAACTCAACTTATGAATCTATGTTCTTTTGTGCGGTATTTGAATGTATTGGCAGGGATGCTCTGTCAAACTTGTTCTCTGTAACCATTATTGTGCCATCGAGTGCTTCAATAAAGTCTTTAATAATAATAACTATTATTAAAATAAAAAAAATACTTGTGTGTATTCTTATGTGCGCAGTGTCATTGAAATTTATATCAATGTGTTTGGCAATTGACCAATCAAGTGTAAATCATCTCATTAACCAATTTAGCTGTTTTTCATTGGGTTCCTATTAATTTTCGAGCATTCAATCTTTATAATTGAAGTACTTCCATCTTAAACATCGTATCAACTGAAATTCCGTTTGCGTTCATTTTGTAAAGTATTTGCCTGTGTTTTGCTGGCAAGCAGTCCGGCTGGCACAAAAAGACCTTTAACAATTACATGCTCTACAATAGTTCAATTCATAATTAATACTGAAATTTCATTAAAAAATGTATAATACACACATTTGGAGAAATTGCATATCATTTGTAACATAAATGCAAGATCATAGCAAAAATGAATTTTAATGCATTATATTAAATTTCTTTGCGATTCTGTTCGTTCGACAGGATCGATAATCTTCACCAGGAAAATTATTTGTCCAATATTCAACCAATTTTCCATTATATCGCGATATTTATTGTGAATACAGTATAAGAGTATATTTTTGAAGGTTTAAGGTTGCATGAGTCATAAATAAATAGCTAATTTCTAAAAGTCTATAACAACACATAGTTTTCAACAAAATTTAGACGGAATCAGAGAGTCACGGATTGTTCCCTTGGGAATTTGCTGTAAGCAGTTGTAGTCATTTGGCGGTCGTTGTGATCGCGATGGAAGACAGAGCGCTTCGATCTTGCTCGGGTCTCAATTTCGAGCGTCCCATCTCGTTATGATGAAATCTTTGGTTTCAGTGCACTGTACTGAAGTATTGCTGGATAATTTCACACTAACCCTTCACGTTTCCAACCTATCGAAGTCTGATCCCATCCCAGCCCGTCGCGGTCTGATTCCCTCTCAGCCCGTCGCGGTCAGATCCCCTATCAGCCCGTCGTGGACTGATCCCCCTTCAGCCCATCGCGGTCTGGTCCCCTTTCAGCCCGTCGCGGTTTGATCCCCTCTCAGCCCGTCGCGGTCTGATCCCCTCTCAGCCCGTCGCAGACTCATCCCCTCTCAACCGTTGCAGACTGCTCCCCTCTCAGCCCGTCGTGGTCTAACAACACTTCTTGGCGCGTTGATTGGGCCCCATGCGTTATTGCGACAGCTTATTGTTTCCCCGCAGACTTAGAGCTTGTTGTTCCGACGCAGGTTCAGAGCTTATTAATGCTCTCGCCTTGCCAGCTTGTTGATTCATGAGTAGAGTGGCAGTGAAGCATGTGATTGAGTCGCTCATCACCAGGACGGTCAATGGATGTATATGACTATGAGCATTCATCGATGTCGTGCAGGATTTATTGCTGTAGAATGCGGATATAACTGTTTCATAGTTGTCTGAGGGCTTGTTTGTCAATTATGTAAACGTTTATCATCACCACAAAAGCAATATATTATATTATATATCCGTAATGAGCAACCATTCACTTATTTGGAAGCGAGCCGGCTGATGGCGTCATCGTCATCCCACCCACCTATTTCCCGACTGAGAGTAAAGAGCATTATCTGATGACGCCATCTATGAGCATTATCTGCTGACGCCATCTAGGAGCATTATCTGCTGACGCCATCTAGGAGCATTATCTGCTGACGCCATCTAGGAGCATTATCTGCTGACGCCATCTAGGAGCATTATCTGCTGACGTCATCTAGGAGCATTATCTGATGACGCCATCTATGAGCATTATCTGCTGACGCCATCTATGAGCATTATCTTCTGACGCCATCTAGGAGCATTATCTGCTGACGCCATCTAGGAGCATTATCTGCTGACGCCATCTAGGAGCATTATCTGCTGACGCCATCTAGGAGCATTATCTGCTGACGCCATCTATGAGCATTATCTGCTGACGCCATCTAGGAGCATTATCTGCTGACGCCATCTAGAAGCATTATCTGCTGACGCCATCTAAGAGCATTATCTGATGACGCCGTCTATTTATTATCACATGTTGCTGGCGCCGTCGATGGGCTGACGATTGGCATGGTTATTTAAAAGCTGTATTCCTACTCCGTCGTCACCGTCCTATAAATGTGCTTGTAAAGCTACGGACTTCAAGTTTGGAGGGATGGTAGGTTATACTATTTAATTATTGCAGAAAACGTCAAAACACAATCGAAGATATATTTCAGAAGCTGTGATGGATTTACTGAATAAAATAAATATTTTGAATTTAATATTTAAGTCCCTAAAGTGATGCGCAGAGTAGGCGAGTGACATGTATCGGGTCCTGCCCTCAAAACAATAACAGCGGAGAAATGAAACACCATACACAACTAATAATCTGTAACGTGGATACCGAAACCATCTAACGCAGAGTAGTTTAGATGGGATTAGGATGTTCAACCTTTTGAAATAACGGGATGAATCGTTCGAGCTGCGCTAGTGGGGCCAATGCGAGTGGAAGAATCAATGATCCTACAATAAAGTTTGAAATAATGAGATTTAAAGCTCGGAAAGACAACAAAATAAAAATACCTCACTCTAGCTAATAGAACGGTAGCAAGGTATAGGAAGGACCAAAATTAGCACGGCCGCCGTCTCAGAGCGTCTGACGATCCAGGCCGGAACATGCAATTCAACTTGCTGGCGGCAGGTCGACGGAAGAAAGGTTTGAGCGGGACACCATCGTAGCACAATATTAAAATGGGATTCATTTTGGACAATCCCATCAGATCTCCCCTAATCTCTACAATTGGACAGTAAGGGATAAAATTCCCATCCTAGTCCTTACCATAATTAAACGAATGATAAGATCACAAGCTCGGCAATGTTCATCGTGAGGTGGCAAAAACAAACACGATGAGCAGCATTGCCGTCTGCTGGGCCTACATAGGAATGGAAGGGTAAGGCAGAGAGCGTATCGATCATTCTCTTAGTAGCTAAATTTAAAATTAAATCAACTTCATCGGAACGATGACCGTTAAACAAAGAAGAAACCGCACAACCAAAATTCGATGGTGGCGACATCTTGTGGCCGTTTGTTAAGTTGACCATGCGCAAAAATATCCAACCCGCTGGCCCAGCTCAGTGCCAGCCTCTGGAAGCTCTACCTCAAATCTGTTCACGGTGCTGTCTATAGTGGGTAAATTCACTTCCAGTAGGCGCCAGCCTGTGGACGCTCTGCCAACAGAAGCCAGCATTTGGACGTACTGCCTCCAACCTATTCACGGAACTTCCTATAGTGGTTCATGTTTACTACCAGTGGACGCCCGTCTGTAGGCATTGCTTCAAACGTGTTCTCTGCACCGCCTGCAGAGGCGCCACTGTCCAGAGACCAGCCGGTAACGGTTTTCTCCAAACCTTTCACGTCGCCGCTTAAGAAGGTCCTTCTCAACCCTGTTCATGGTGCAGCCTCTGAAGGCCCACCTCACTACCATCAGGCGCCGGTTCATGGACGCTTTTGAAGCATGCGGCTCATTGCCGACATGCGTTAGCCTGCGGACGCTTTGCCTCAAACCAGTTCACGGCACGACTAATAAAGGACCAGTTCACTGCTAACAGTTGTCATCCTAGGGACGCGTTGCCTCAAACCAGTTCACGGCACCACTAACACCAGTGCACTGCTAGCAGATGTCATCCTAGGGACGCGTTGCCTGAAACCTATTCTCGACGTCGCCTATAAAGGCACAGCTCACTGTCATCAGACGCCAACCTATGGACGCTCTGCCTCAACTGTTGACGTCGTCATGTCTAAAGGGACGCCCAGTCCATTGTTGGACAGCCCGTGTATTGTTTTCACTCTCCAACTTATTGTCACTCTTTTGGCTGCTGTTACTTGGCCTGTGTTGGACCGCTTGAAAACTATCGCAGGCTTTCAGCTGTTATTTGTCCTTCTTTCTGGTCTTGTGTTGGACCATCTGAAGACTATTGCAGGCCGGCAGCTGTTGAACCGCTTGAAGACTAATGCAGGCTAGCAGCTGTGGAATTGCTGTAAGACTAATGCGAGCCAGCTGCTGCTGGATATTGTGATGGCGATTGCAGCTGGTGGCTGCTATTTGGCCTGCTCTGGACCTCTTAAAGATGATTGCAGGCTAGCTGCTGTCATTGAACCAGTGTTGTACCGTCTGAAGAACTTTGCAGGCTGGTATTAGTCTTGTGCTGGACCGCCTGCAGATTTAATTGCCGCTGGTGGCTATTTTTGGTCATGTGTTGTACCACCTGAACACTATTGCAGGTCAACTGCTGTTGAGCCGCTTGCAGACTCCTGCAGGCCGCCTGTTGCTGCCCTATCTAAAGACTATTGCAGCTGGAGGCTGTTCATGGGTCTACTCTGAATTAGAACATGAGTACTATGAGTTAGTTGAAAAGTAAATAAATGTGTATCTTATCCTGACACCTCGTTTACGTTGTGACGAGTGACTGCATGACAAAGCTCTTTACCTGCAATACGGTCGCAAATAGGGTAAACAGATAAAAAGATTCACATCATTCATTGGACGAGGGATTACAAAGGTGTTTGCGATATTAGGGAAATGTATCATAACCGAAAGCACTACGAGTGGAGAAATGCAAACAACATGAACCGCGTCGGCGGAGATAGTCTCTTCTTGTGCCCCGTGAGCACGAGGGACGGCCTGCGAGCATCATGTCAGGATATGATCGAGAGGCACCACTGATGTGTGACAGAAGGGATTACATTGTGCCTCGCAAACAAAATAGATGGCTTGGAATCACCACCGTGGCAGTGTCAAGGAAACAACTTTTATCCTAACAAGCTTGAAAACGTAGTAAACTGTGTCAGCCGGCTGAGTGCTCGGACAGGTCAGTGAGAACCTGTAGACCAACCAATAGTGTGCTGTGAGATCTTGTACGAAAGGAAGTGAGCTAGTCCTTTTAAAGAGGATCGCGGGACGTTGGGGTCTAGACACCGACCAATCAAGAGCAGTTCGATCAAAGGATGAAACGATGTACCCGACCAAGTGCAAGACCGAGGAAGTGCAAGACCAAGCGCTATACCGGAGATATATACCAAGTCCACGAGTCGCCCCCAGAGAGACATGGTGGACTGATTGACGGCCGAGAGGTAATGTTGTAACGTGTGGAGGAAAATACCTCCTGGGTGGGACAATTTCTGAAGTGGTAGGGGACCATTGTAATTTAATTATACTTTGAGTAACACTTGTCACCTTACATTTCAGTCGTAGTGGCTAAAAATGATTGAGGTTGCGACATTTATTTGTGTGCGACGTTTTTATATTAATTGTGTTGCATCACTGCATGTTGAGAATAACCAGTTACACTACAATCCATTTCATCAACAATTCATTCCTAAGACGACCACATTTATTTGCTGCCGTTACACTATAGACCATGACAAAGCCTTTCAGGAAAGTCACTAGGAAAACATTAAGGCGGAGCCTCCGCACTTCGTGACGGGCAGGGGAGTGATACTATTGGCAAAGTTTGAAAAAACAGTGCCGGGGTCCGTGGAAAAAACGCGACGACGATCAGTTAGATCGTTATATCTTACGATGATAAAGGCAGAGGATATTCCCATGACACACGAGTTGTCTATAAATATATTTGTATACGATTGAAACAGTGTAGGGTAAGTTGGAGCACGAGTATATAGTGGGTACACGGGAGTGATCGTTTTCTCAGGAGAGGTCTTCATGAGCGAGTACGATCTTCTGACCCGTCGGAGTCAGGTCTAGGTAACACTGACTGAATTTTCAGGTTCATCACCTCTCGCTCCTGACAGATACAATATCACACCTACACATCATATACACGTGTGTACGCTGACATTAGGTCATTTCCGGGCCGGCCTGCTTGAGTAGTTAACAGCAAGCCATGGTACTAACTATAATGTCTTACCAAACTACGAGAGCGAAGGCACCTTCTTCGCCTAGTTCCTGACGTCCCAGTAATTCAATATGTTTAGAGCACTCCATTGGACTGTATCTCTTCAAATATTTGGTTTGTGGTATAACCTGAGCGTGTCTAATTTAAATAGGAGTTATGTCTTATCGATCTTCTAATACCAGAAGCCTCTTTGTTACACCTGTAGACATGACACTGACATAGGGATTTGACGGGGGTTGGACATGTGTTCTCGTGAAGATAGGGTGACTGTGGTAGCTGTCTACGAACGGACGGTGCCGTGCATAACAACTGAGTGTTGTTAAACGGAAAACGCGTATGCGAGATAACCAGTTGCTTAAGCTGTGGATCAGACCTGTTGAATGTGGTAGGATAATCCTAGAACCTAGGAAGTCTTCCAATGCATGCGACAACACAACATGAGCGTTATTACGTACGCCAATACAGGTGTGCATCGGGGCTTGTCATCGTTCTATTTAATTAAGAACAAAGTGGGAATTTCATGAAGTAGGTGGGGAAAAAATGATACGCAGCCATACATGTCAATGAACCCTCCTGCAATCTACAGCGGGACATTGTTTCCATCAAAACCGGCCTGGAGTGTCTACAGCGGGCATTGTTTCCATTAAAACCGGCCTGGAGTGTCTACAGCGGGACATTGTTTCCATCAAAACCGGCCTGGAGTGTCTACAGCGGGCATTGTTTCCATTAAAACCGGCCTGCAGTGTCTACAGCGGGACATTGTTTCCATCAAAACCGGCCTGGAGTGTCTACAGCGGGCATTGTTTCCATCAAAACCGGCCTGCAGTGTCTACAGCGGGACACTGTTTCCATCAAAACCGGCCTGGAGTGTCTACAGCGGGACATTGTTTCCATCAAAACCGGCCTGGAGTGTCTACAGCGGGCATTGTTTCCATCAAAACCGGCCTGCAGTGTCTACAGCGGGACACTGTTTCCATCAAAACCTGCCTGGAGTGTCTACAGCGGACATTGTTTTCATCAAAACCGGCCTGCAGTGTCTACAGCGGGACACTGTTTCCATCAAAACCGGCCTGGAGTGTCTACAGCGGGACATTGTTTCCATCAAAACCGGCCTGCAGTGTCTACAGCGGGACACGGTTTCCATCAAAACCGGCCTGGAGTGTCTACAGCGGGACATTGTTTCCATCGAAACCGGCCTGGAGTGTCTACAGCGGGACATTGTTTCCATCGAAATCGGCCTGGAGTGTCTACAGCGGGCATTGTTTCCATCGAAACCGGCCTGGAGTGTCTACAGCGGGCATTGTTTCCATCGAAACCGGCCTGGAGTGTCTACAGCGGGCATTGTTTCCATCGAAACCGGCCTGGAGTGGCGCCAATTAGATTAACGGAATTTGGCTCATCCGTCAACAAAACTGACAACTTTGAACAGTGGGAGGTAAGTATAGAAGGCTCTATAAATAGGACGTGAGCTTCTACAAACAAGGTTAAATGTTTCATAGCATACATTGGAATACATAATTGGATACACGAAATGAAAAATAATATCAATCTACGATGGTGGTTACCTGAGTTAGGTAGGGCTTTGTTCTCCCTTCAGGGCGGAAGGAGCTGTGCTTTGTGAACCAAATCCCTGAGTGGCACTATATACATGATGAATTAAATATCACGTAAGTTCATACCTAGTAATGGTTCTCGTGCTAAGCGCCTGCCGGCTTAAAATTTCTGTCCTACGAATTACTTGGCTTACTTGGTAAACTTTGGATGGGAGTGGCGGAGGGTGATGACTGATGGCACGCAAACATAAGTGAGTGGGCATGGTGAGTGATGAGACGGGATGATGTGTTTCGAATGGGCTTATTGAGAAGGACAGATCCCGACAAGGTACATTTGTTCACTGTAAGGAGCGGCGGTCGTACTGGGTAACGGGGAAAACTGTTAGACACCGTCTAGATGCAAAGCGACATTGCGCGATGGGCGTCAGAAACAACATCGTCATTGAATGGATGAAAGAACGATAGACTTGAACGAGAGCAATCTAGGTCACGGATGAACATGAGATAGCCAGCGAACGCAAGTGTACGCAACTGTGGGTTGATGATGTGAGCGCGAGGTCAGAGACGACGGACGGTCACTAAATCAATATGAATTAGCGCAGAGAGGTTGCACGTTTGAATTTCTGAGTAGGTAGACAGAGAAAACAGGCCAACTGTGAATGATCGGAAGCTTCAGGTAGGAAGATCAGACCTTCAAGAAGATAATGCAATTTGGTTACCATAGTTTTTGTCGCTGTTGCTTGTTGCCGTGAAGGTTCAGCGCGTTAGTTGACCTTTTAGCTATGACGTCAGCAATGTAGTGACGTCAGCGCGAGGTGTCGAGGGTGCACACGTCTTGCCATTGGTTAATTCGAACCGACTGGGGACAAGGAACTGAGGCCAGGTACTGGGAGGGTAACACGTAGAGCGTTGATGAACGTCGATGGCGAAGTTGTGCCAGATGACCAGGAATTACGACCGGGTCAGAGGGCCGTCGGGAGAGGTATGTTGTTCACACTTGTTGAGTTTGATTACATGTAGTGTTGTGAAAAATTAATTAATTACCGTATCTCGCCACACAGCGGTGGTCTGGCCACATGCGCGTGACGGGAGACGAGCGATTGACGTTTCACCACAGCGTCAAATGTTATGATGACGATCTGATGGAACGGGTGGACGGTCTGGCCACCGCTATTAGGCGGAATCCGGGCGATTGTCGTTTCGCCAGAGCGTCAGACGCTGAATTAGTTGTTGATTAGATTATTTTAAGGAAGCAAAACGAGCGCAAGGGCTCGTTTTGAGTTGTTTTCTTGAAGGAATAGTGGTGGTTAGTCAACGAAGGTTTTAACATTCACGCACGCCAACAGGAAAAGGAGGGTTAACAGAACACCATCACCAATACATACTGGCTACCAGCCAACTACTACTCGGGGCATTACCGCTCGGAGAAAAAACGGTCGAGTGTCAGATAGACAATTTTAGGATAAGGGCGATGGATATGGAAGAGAAACGTTTAGGTTTAATACGATTCCACCACAGACTGTCGAGCAGAGACAGACATACCCATACGCTCCACGTACTCGTGCTTTCCCTGAGGGCATGCCTATTGGCTTGCTCCAGGGGTTGGGGGTCATAAGGCCAGTAACTAGGTATTGAGTATATTTAAATAGCACATGAGTCATAAGATTATGAAAATATACGCAAGCGTTGAAGAGTACCACACCCGGTTACCTAGGCAGTGGTCCTCCCATGAGTGTTCAGACGAATAAGTCGCCTGTGCACTTTTGATTCCTTATAGAGCCAGCGGCGCTTTGTGGGGAGACGTCGGAGAGATCTCTCCTACGAGTAAATTTGCATTTGTTAGCTCCCGAGTCTAAATAGAAAAAAGCATAAGAGCTTTTCAATTTAGATCCAATGAAAAGTTAAAAACACCAAGCTCAGTTACCCGGGCAGTAGTCCTCTCTTAAGCGTTCAGAAGAATAAGCCTTCTTACATTTGTTCGCAGAAGAGCATTTGATTTGCTATGTGTATTGTCTGAAGGGCCTCTCAGTAAAAGAAATTTGTATTTGGTAGCTCCGCCGTTTGATCAAAAAAAAAACATAGAAACATTCTAAATGTGGAAATATATTATCGCTGAGTTTGATCAAAGGAAAGGAAAAAAAAGTTGACATAAAAAATGATAGCAGAGAAAATATCGACGTGTCGAAAATGGGCCTTCCAATAAGTGTGTGCCCATCACCTCAACAATGGTTATTTTTATATTAGGTATTTCAAAGACTTGAACATCAGTAGGCGGAGTGGTAAACAGTTTCATTTCGTTCTGCTCCTTACTACACTGTGTTCCGCCCGAATATGTACTGTATGATACAAGGCTGCTATTTCCCCACGATGCACCGGCCACCACTGTGGATCAGGGTCTGCTGTGGAAGTAAAAATGTTACTTCTGTCTCCTTTCCTGAATAAGGGAAGGAGGAAAAAGGTACCCTTCCGAATCTATCCCACGCAGTTGAGTTTGATCGGCTGGCTCTCCACTGGTGCTATTTCCATTCCCGGATATTATGGTACCGGCATCTGCTTGTCCTTGGTATAAGGTTTGATATTAGGCTTACGGGAAAAAGGTGGCCCTGAAGAAGATTTAGAGGCAGGGTTGCGAGTTGCCGTTGCGGGCTCACACCCAATTCTAGCGGCCCTGCCAAGGTTTATATGTGGATTTGAGTTGTCGTTACGAGCTTCACCCATTTCATCACCGTAATGATAGTAATCCTACCGAGATGGACAATAATATTAGCTTTTGAACTTCATCAACATGATGGCGAATATTTTAGGTCGGTTGCAGTTCTGCAGGCAGTTTGTAAGCTGGGATAATAATCGTATCCTCTTCTGTAAAGGCGCTAGTAAAGTATTCGTCGAGAATGTTCAACGAGTTTACATCGACTAATTTTAGATCTCCTGCGCTAGTTCGAAGAAAGACAATGCTGTCACGAATGACACGTCTTTCGTTCGCAAATACGAAAAGCCCTTCTGGATTAGGTTTGACCACTCTAGCGACAATTTTTTCCTGATTTTTCTTGCCAATTCTGACCACTCTCTTCATTCATCTACCCGCCCGCCCATGTGCTAGATCGGATTCTTGCGTGAGATTAATTTTGTGGGCTTGATACAATATCTGTCGGCAAACAATTGCTTCTCGAACTTCATTATTCACACACGATGGATTGTTTATTTGCAATTTACATTTCGGGATGTATCTCTTGTTTGCTTGCTTGCACCACAGTGTCTTTAAAAAACACATGGCATTCATCTGCGATCATGTCATCGAATTTGGATTTGGAAGTCTTAGTGTGCAATTTCTTCTTTCATCCCGTCCAAATTGGCTCCACCTTATACCTAGCTGAGTCCCGTATAATTCGATTGCTGTGATTTGAAAGTTGAAATTTTGATGATTATAAGTTTTTTATTGAATTGTGACCGGTTCGACTAATTGCTTTTCTGTCGGCAATACAAGATCAAAAATGTCGGCCCCTCCTGGTAGATTTTTCCACGTACTGTTTTAAATTATCATGGACGAATCGTATCAACCTGCCGCCCGTAATTCAGCATCTTAGCTTAAGATGTCAGGTAGGTTGAAAACACTGCAATGGGAAGAGAAGAAGATTTCTCGATAATAACAGTTGGTCGAACAGAACATCGTTTTCCGCAACTGTTATCCTTGGATTCTGTATTCAAGTAGAAACTTCAGTGTTGTCCCTTCAGAGGGTCTGATGCCGACCTGGACCTCATAAGTTGTTGTTAATATTACCCTGCGAAGTATTTGACGAAGAATTTATTTGACATTTGGCACAGACCCTCCTCCCTCTTGCTTAAGGAAAGCTTGTCTGCACGAAAGGTCCTGAATTCTTGTAGGCCTCTTTCCGGCTGGAAATTTTGAGTCTAACAATATCCTATTAGTTTGATTTCATAATAGCTGAGAATATCCATCTTAGGCACTAGTGACTGTAATTTATCTAGTAACACTTTATTTACCTCCTGTTATTTGTTAGGGTGACCGTCTGCTGTACAGCTGTGCACAGAGCCACTCAATTCAACCATCGGTGCCCTTTGCTGCCCGACTCAGTTCTTTTGTCAGTGTTTTGGCCTGGTTGATGCACGAGTGTTTGCTTCCTGTTCTGTTTTTTAATCTAACGTGTAGGTATTCCGGTTTCTCTTTCGAGTGACGTCGTTTGCTGGTCCGCTCACCTTTAGTAATAACTTTTAGACTTCATTACCAAGCAAAATGCTGAACTGTGTTATGTTGTGTTATTCCGGCGCGCTGGAATAACTCGGGTCTTTCTTAAAACGCAGATTCTGTATTTATATAGCGCAGTCCTTCTTTGTTAGCTATCGTTTCCAAACCGTAACTGTATCCGTTTTCTGATAAAGCTCGAATTGAAACGTCAACAAACCGCGAAAAAGTCCCTAACTTTAGATTAGCTAACTTTGATGGCCTAAGAGAGTAGATGGCGTCAACAAATATAACCCTCGGACAAGATGCCAATCAATCGCTTAACAATTTCTTGACTGCACTTAAAAATATTGAATATGACCCTATCTCACGCAAAAACAGGCGAACAGCAGTCAACCAGCCTAAGTAATGGAAAGGAGAATTGCAGCACTCTCAGTCACGAACAAAATGCCTAGCACTCAATAGAACAGGAACACCCACATGACGTAGCAAAAAATGAACACATCAGCAGCAGAAACGTAAGAAAAAAGATTGAGAAAATGAAATTGCCACCAATGCCAAAACTAATCCGAAACAATTTTTAGTTATATTTCGATCAAAAAAAAATTCAAGATCTGTAATTGGTCCTCTCGAGAACGATGTTGGTGAGCTAAAAACAGACGACACCTAAAAGAGTGTCCTACGTAATCAATATTTTTGTTCTGTATTCACGTTAGCGAATCAGGATATTCCTGATCATGAGGATATCATAGCGGAAAGGCAAATTAAGGCTCTCAGCACAGGGAACTTTTCCCCCGCCGAAGTTATCAAATATATAGATAAATTTAAAGTCATTAAATCTCCAGGTCCAGACAAGGCTATTCCAGACTTCTAGAAGAGACTAGAAACGAAATCGCCGAACATTTATCGAACATTTTCACTCAATCTCTCACAAATGGCATCTGCCCCTCTAAATAGAAAGAGGCTAATGTTACCCTAATTTTTGAAAAAGTGGACAGAAAGTGTCTCGGGAACTACCGTCCAATTAGTCTCACTTCAGTCATTGGCAAATTGATAAAAAAAATTGATAACAGATAAAAATGACAGAATTCTTAGAATCAAGCAAATTGATTGAAGACTCTCAGCGTGGCGTTAGACGCAACCGTTCCTGTCTTACGAACCTGCTACTGTTTTCAAGAATATAATTAAAATCCACGACACAAAATCTCCAATCGACATCATTTACCTTGACTTTCAAATGGCCTTTTATAAACTCCCCCTCAAGCCCCTAGTTAGTCAATTGCACAGCATCGGCATTTGAGACGAGCATAACAACTGGATAAAATGCTGGCTCACGGACAGACGGCAGCGAGTTGAACTTAACGGAGCTTCCTCCCCCTGGGGTAATGTTACAAGCGTCGTGCCTCAAGAATCCGTGCTAGGTCCAGTTCTCTTTATAATATACATTAACGATCTCGATAGCAACGGACTCTCAAACATAAGCAAGTTTGCAGCCGATGCCAAGATAGGAGGAACAGTGCAAACTGAATTAGAGTGTCAGCAGATCCAACTAGACTTGAACAAAATTGTTGATTGGTCAGGAAAATTACAAATGAAATTCAATGTAGACAAATGTAAAGTTTTGCAAATAGGTCCTCATAACCTCAAGCACGAATATTCAATGTCCGGAAAAAACTCATTCCTGTCACCAAAGATAAAGATTTAGGTGCCATCATTAATAACGACTCAAAAAGTAGCAAGCGATGTAACGATGCTGCCAAGAAAGGCAACAAAATGCTAGGTATGATATCTTGCACTATCTCGTACAAAAAAAAACAGAACGTATGCGCAAGCTATACAATGCATGTGTTAGACCGCAACTCGAGCATTCCGTTCAACTCTGGTCTCCATATCATAGAAAATACGGTAATAAATTAGAAAAGGTTCAACGCCGAGCTTCCAAACTCGTTCCTTCGCTGCGGAATAAATCGTACGAAGACGTCTACATGTACTCAATCTTTATTCGCTAGAAAAACGTCGAGTCAGAGGCGACATGATCGAAGTGTGGAAGATTATGAAGGGTAAGGAAAACGCCTACTGAGTGAGTCTTTTTACTTTAGATACAAACGGAGTGACTAGGAACAATGAATACAAAATCTTTGGGAAACGTTACTCCCTCGGCATCACGCGCAATTTCGTCACGTATAGAGTTGTCGAAGAATGGAACAAACTTCCAGCGGAGGTTGTAAACAACAATACAATCGAAACGTGTAAGTCGCGGCTCGATAAGTTCTACTTGAATCGCCGATAAATAGCTAAGCCGTTCCCTTTCTTGATGTTTTGAAAACAGAAATGGCACACGAAGCTCTCTCAGACGTTCTTCTTTAGTACAAATCGTCTTACTATCAAAACACAACCTAGTTTGGGCCAATAGGCCTCTTGTTGTCTTCCTACACTTGTAAACATGTAAACAGCACGACTGACGTTTCCAATCCATATGCCATTATTGTCTTTTTTTTGTTTTTGATCACTTTTATATGAATTAGTGCTTCTACAAAAGCGCACCTGAGCAAAATAGTTGGTCAAGTGTATGGAAAGGCAGTTTTTTTATTCATATATACATGAACAATGATGTGATTGTCCTTTTTGGCTCTAGTTTTTTAATTTGATTGGTGAACGTCTGCACAGTGGTACCGCTGTTTGAACTCCCAGTCTTGATGTTTCACGTTGTTATCCCCAACGAGAAGACACACAAAGCCAATCACTTGTTGATTGAGAACACTTCAAGAGTACTTCATCACCTACAGTGTCATGTCGCTGTTTTCGTCCTCAACTGCTTCTATCATTAGCCCACACACAGTCACCTCATTGTTGCAGCTGCTCCGTCGCCGAAGTTCATAGACCACTTGTTTTAGTTGCCTGTCACTCTAGACCTAGTACTTCTAGGCTGCCTCTCATTGCTGCCATACGCAGGTCATAGACCACTTGTTGTATTTGCCTGTCACTCTAGACCTTGTACTTCTAGGCTGCCTCTCATTGCTGCCATACGCAGGTCATAGACCACTTGTTGTAGTTGCCTGTCACTCTAGACCTAGTACTTCTAGGCTGCCTCT